>CAJHQP010003432.1:0-67741 GCA_905132765.1 Moricandia arvensis
CCGGTTTAGCTCTGTTGAAAATTTCCATCACTCATAGATGTAGGACCTTAATTTATAAAGGGGCACAATCTGAATAATTATAAGATACATTATAAAGAACATTGAATAAGTACAGAAATACCATGAATCAAACGAAATGGACAACGAGTTTTTGCAGAGTCAAGATTTAAGAATCTCTTTCCTTAACTCAAAAATCGCGTGACGGTTGTATGACGATTAGAGTCCCAGGATACATCTGCATCTTTCTTCTATTCACATCACTTGAATAAGAAGCCTAGCAAACCTTCATTCTATGTGTACTCTCATTGGGAAATTGAAAAAATAAAGAAAAGAAGTGGAAGAGATTGTTGTTGTTCACGTTGTTTTTAGTGGAATGAGATGAGGCATTATATAGCCTAGAAATTTGCCAAAACGTTTTTGGTTTTAGTGGAGATAGTGGTGCATTAATTTTTGGCATTAACCACAAAATTAATCACAAAATTAAAGAGAGTTTTTAGCTTGGTGACCAAGACTAATTCTTAACAAGAATTAATGGGTTTTGACTAAGTTTTATTCTCTAAAATATCTATTTATTTTTAATCAAATTTTCATTTATGTAGTGATCAATTACATAAAATAAAGCTTTGATATAAAAAAAAATATAGGTTGTTGGACCATAATCCATATACCTGAACCGTGATCTAAACCGAACTCAAGTCCGAATTCACATTGACTCAACTTGGTGTGCGCGCTTGGTTTAGTATGAGTTCACATTTCTCTACACCTGTCTAAGGTTACTAACCTTGTTAGACTTCTCCACACTGTCCATTTTGTGCTATTAGAGCAACAATCTTATGACAAACATTTCTCATTCAAACAAACTACAATTTTAACATTTGTATTAAAATTGAGTTCTAACAATCCCCCACATGAATAGAAATGATTCTAAACAAATGAAGACTCGATAAAAAGACTTTTGAGAGTACAAGTGAAAAATCTACTAGAAATGAGTTGGTATCATGTTTCAGATTTGAACCAATCATTGATAATAGATATCGGGTTAACTCGACCAGAAAATGACATGATGTCTTGAACCCCCCGAACTTTGGTGTAAACCGAGACAATATCTATCACACAGTTTCATTTTCTCACAGAATTAGGTTCTCTATTGTGTTCATTGTGGCCATGAACTATTCCTGGTTTTCATGAGTGAACTTAGAGAATATAGCCTTACATTCATTCTCCTAGAAACGGCCTCATTTCACACTCATTAGATGATCGACCATGAAAAGTATTGAGTAATATTCCGCTTTAGAAGCTATGGAATCATTAAAACCTTATGCTTATCCTCCTCATATTTGTTAGCACTTTTATCATCTTAGGAGCTGGGTAGAGACCAAAATCCTACAGTGCTTTTGGTAGATTAAGTTTGACTTAGTTTTCCCTTTGAACCTGTTTCTTGGGATCTCCAATCATTTAGGTAGAGTTACCGCCAAACGTCCTCTTAATTCATAGGCTTTACACTCATTCCTCTTGATGATTTTTGAATTTGATCTCATGACACACCTTTATTAATCCAATCATTATAGGTTGTTCAATGGAATATAATCAATTGAGATTAATCCGTTTGAGATAAATTTTCTAATGGTTGTATATCATCTTCGTAAGAGATACTAATAACCATTATACATGAAATTTAGTGTTTGATCACTAATTTTTATCACATCATAAAATATTTACCAAGTTTTGAAACATTTAGTTCTAGTTTATCAAAAGCTCTGAACAAATGTTTCAAAATTAATTTGTTTTACATAATTAATTTAGAAAATTGTAATGGTGTGTTATCATTATCAAGCATAAACACAAATCCACTTGTGGACTTTTAATATCTCGAACCGGATAACCAATTAACATAGTTATATCATTTCAAGATTATTGTGTCTTTACCATGATAACTATAACTTTTATGAAGCTCAAGTCTTTGGTTATAATTTTCCAATGTTTACAACTTGGATTACTCATGTGGTCACTTTGTATATGTACATAGTCCACCAGATTCAGTCTTACATAACTTTGTTAAGTGTTCTATACTTTTAGTTATGCTTAATTAGATTTTGAATCTAAGAAATATATTTTCATCTTATGAGTTTGAGACCAATGATTCCTACTAGATATATAGTTGATGTATCTAGGTTTTTACGTGTTTAGTTGTCTGTTTCATTATGTTTTTCTCGGTTATTCGCTTGTTTTCGTTTGTGTTTCAGGTAATTAGGTAATAAAGCGCGTTAGGAACCATTGACAACTACATACTGGAATTCCGAAGAAATCCGTACCAATCGGAAGGAGTTAGAGCAAGAAACGAACAACGGATCAAGCCGAAAGACGAGCCACAAAGTCCAATCGATCGATGGAGGTTTACTATAAAAACCCATCGATCGATGCAGAACTGCGGAAGAAGCCGAGCTAAAGTAATCGATCGATTGCACAATGCAATCGATCGATTGAGCCAAACTCCAATGCACCAAACTTCACTAGCATCGATCGATTCATTTTTATTCCAAAAATGAATCGATCGATTGGAGTCCTGCGGCCACCAACTTCACCAACCCAATCCCACTTCACCAAGAACTCCACTTGACAGCTGCACCAACTCACCCTTTCATTATTATGTCTGGAGCTTTTGGAGGCCTTCACCTGTGTATAAATAGAGGGGTTGCATCCCATCCCAAATCATCCAATCTCATCTCACTCTCATCCCATCACAACACAATCTATCTATCTTAGTTTTAGTTCTTGTTCTTAGTTTGAGTTCTTGTTCCTGTTGTTGAAGTTTGAAGTTATATTTGAAGTTTGAAGTTTGAAGTTCATCGATTACTTGAAGAGAAACTCTTTCTCTTCCTAGAGAAGCTTTCTAAATCCCTTTACTCTATTGCTTTTATGAAATCTATTATGTCTTGTGTTCAAGTTATCATGTGTGAGTAATCTACTAGTTAGGCTAAGGTGATTCAAGGGAATCCATGAATCACTGAAACTGATGTGTTAATCAAGGGAAAATAATCATTTGGTTCTTCATCTAAATTAATCTTAATGCTTGAATTAGAAGGTACACCTAGTTCATGACTAATAGGAAATTAACACACCAAAAGTGATAGTTAAAATCCCGAAAAGAATCTAGATGAGCAAAGTTCTGTAACCAACGAGAGTTGTTGTTATAGACTTTGTGAACATATCGAACCTGTTAAGAATGCATGTTTAGGATTATGAATATGGCGAGAGTTGATATTTGAAATTCTATAGCATAGGGTTTAGTACTACGAGAGTAGGCTAAACTAAAAAAAAAAGTTGTTTGAGTTCAAGAACGGTTTTAAAACATACCCCTTGATTAATACTTGTTTCATGATAAATGTGTTCCCGAGAATCACCCAATGCCTAACGCCTTTTAAAATTATAAATCAAATTTAAATCAGTAGCAATTGTGACAACCAAAACAAACAAAGCCCCTTATATCTGTTCTAGCTTGATTTTACTCTCAAAGTTTCATAGTGTACCCTTGGTCCTTGTGGATTCGATCCCTAAGTACTACCGCGCATTACCGTGCACTTGCGGTTGGTTTTTAGTGGTAAAACCTGAGCACATCAATAGTAATATATATTACTAGAATCACCTTTCGTAACCTCATGTCATAATTGTCAAACTTCTCACTAAGAACATTGTTAGTTTGTTTAAACAGCTTTTTCTAATGGTAAGCACCACCTACGAGCATTTTTGCTACGTCTAGGCTCAATTTCGAAAGTGGCGTACCTTTGTTTATGAGTCCGTTTTAGATTTTTATCGTTTTACAGAAACTAATATTCTAAAAAAGCACATACATATATTCCATGATTATATTAGCATGAATATCCGATTTATTTGATTTATAAATCAAAAAATGGTAAGCCCCACCTAAATATCGTGGTCTTTTTTTTTAGGAGGTGATATTGTGTTTTTTTCCTATGCACCCCCCCCACACTTTCAGGTATTTATACCATTGTATATTACCTTTGCAAAGTTCATGTGGATTATTTTCCAATGAATATATTGTGGCAAGACATGTCCCCCCACATTTCATAAGATAACTCATAATCATGCATATTTACAATTATCATTTCTTAAGAATAACTTTTTTCCTCTATTTGTCTAAGCATTGCCAATCTCGATATGAAATTTGTTAAAAATGCTAAGACGTGTGTCAGCCAAGTGACTCATTATGTCACATTTGTGACTAACCATTGAACTTCTTTTTAAGTATTCACTTATATGAAGCCAGTAGAGGTTTTAAATAAAACGTTGATTTTCTTTTGTTTCTATGCACAATTGCTTTACATAAAACAATTTATAAGATTCAACATTGTTTATAGTTCAACTATAAGTATTATCAAGATAAAAATATTTTATTTTTTTCTTAGATACTTCTCTACTTTTGACTATGGTCATGGAAATAAATATTATCCATGCCACATAAAATCGAATTTCATCGATTTTTTCCTTCATTGGTCTCGTGTTTATAGCTTTTGTCATTCATGTGACAATATGATAACTATCAACACTTGGCTCAATCGCATGTGGCAGACCACTACCGAACTAAATCGGTGTGTCAACTCACTAGATTCGTAACCAATATGGCCTCTACCACAACTAGTGTAAATAGATTGTGAATATTCAAATAAAAATCCGAATTCCAATATATATAGTACACATGATCATATATGGCAGACCATTCCCAAGATGGGATGTCGACTCATCATATTTATTGTCATGTTGTCTATACTAGTCAATCTTTAAAAACGAATCAAAAATATAAATGTAGATGCAAATTAGATTAAATTCTTAGAATTAAAAAAATTCTAAGATAACTACTTTTAGTAGATGCAAAATCTAGAAATTAACATAATTTAATTCTCTAGAATGAATTGCACACATAATCCTAAATTATTTTCAAAATACACGACAAATAAATTAGGAATAATGGGTAGATGAGTTGGTCAAAGGGGTAACAGCTTTATAAAGTAACGCTTTTTTAATAACTTAAATGAGTTGATCCCAAAAACAGTTACCATTTTTTTTTAGGACAGCACTACTCGTTCAAAGTTAATGAAAGTCAATTACTAGAACAATGTGCAAGACTTAGCAAATCACAAAAGTCATGGAGACATATTTTATTTTGAACGAGCTGAACACTTTTTGTGATTTTAATTAATACAGACTAGCATCAAACATAAATCAAGCAAACTCATCTTAATAATAAATTGCATAAGGTTAAAAAGAATATCACCGAGTATTTTTCTGGTATTTTGTTGAACTGATTCAACTAAGTCTATATGATTACATCATAAGGAACCTGTTCTTACAACCAAAAACAACTTCACAATTATCAGATCGGTTAGTGCATAAAAGCAATAAACGATTTTTGAGTTAAGATTGTAGGACCTTAATTTATAAAGGGGCACAATCTGAATAATTATAAGATAAATTATAAAGAACATTGAATAAGTACAGAAATACCATGAATCAAATGAAATGGACAACGAGTTTTTGCAGAGTCAAGATTTAGGAATCTCTTTCCTTAACTCAAAAATCGCCCCATAGTGTGACGGTTGTATGACGATTAGAGTCCCAGGATACATCTGCATCTTTCTTCTATTCACATCACTTGAATAAGAAGCCTAGCAAACCTTTATTCTATGTGTACTCTCATTGGAAAATTGAAAAAATAAAGAAAAGAAGTGGAAGAGATTGTTGTTGTTCACGTTGTTTTTCGTGGAATAAGATGAGACATTATATAGCCTAGAAATTTGCCAAAACGTTTTTGGTTTTAGTGGAGATAGTGGTGCATTAATTTTTGGCATTAACCACAAAATTAATCACAAAATTAAAGAGAGTTTTTAGCTTGGTGACCAAGGCTAATTCTTAACAAGAATTAATGGGTTTTGACCAAGTTTTATTCTCTAAAATATTTATTTATTTTTAATCAAATTTTCATTTATGTAGTGATCAATTACATAAAATAAAGCTTTGATATAAAAAAAATATAGGTTGTTGGACCATAATCCATACACCTGAACCGTGATCTAAACCGAACTCAAGTCCGAGTTCACATTGACCCAACTTGATGTGCGCGCTTGGTTTAGTATGAGTTCACATTTCTCCACATTTGTCTAAGGTTATTAACCTTGTTAGACTTCTCCACACTGTCCATTTTGTGCTATTAGAGCAACAATCTTATGACAAACATTTCTCATTTAAACAAACTACAATTTTAACATTTGTATTAAAATTGAGTTCTAACATTAGATACGAAAGCCATGTCTATGAAAATGCTACCTTGATAGTGTCGAGAAAGTCGGTTGAATAAAACTCTTGCAATAGTAGTCTTGCCGATCCCTGAAGAACCCCATAAACCAACCATCCTCACGTCCTCAACTTCCAACTGCAACAATACACTCAGTTTTGCGATATGATCTTCGATGCCGACAAAGTCCTCAGATTCCTTTGATGGAGTTAAAAGTAGTTTCTCCAAAACATCATTGACAATTTTTTCAATCATGTCTGCTTCGTTACCCCTAACAATAAGAAATATAATGTTAAACAAAATGATCAGTTTCCGGTCAAGCTCCTTTAGAAAGTGGCTGAGGAAAGTAACATGGGAAAACATCATACACCCAAGTGCGAGAAAAGGAAGAAGAAGCTAATAAGAGAGCCATAGAGAGAGAGAGAGATAATTTGATGGAAAAGAAAGACGATGAATATATTCTGAAGAATGTTAAGACCATATAACTTAGCAGATCGGTGTGTAGCAACTTGATGGAAGATTCCTATTTGTTGACTTAGTTACGTCCACACAAGTCCACACACACATGCTTATACTTTTCAATGTAATTGTTTTTTTTCTCCTTTTTGTGTTCTTCTGCTTGGTGCTCCAACACTTTCTGGCTGTATTTACTTAACAAATTCTTATTAAGATGTATGCAACTAATGGCTACACTCACGAGTTTGCTGAAGAGAGGTTTGTAAAGGCTACTGAAGAAATTTCTTTTATAACTGGACCGTGTTTTTACAACAATTACTGAGGAATATTGATTACACTACCCAAAAAAGTCCATGTATACTATAAGGGTTCTACAGACTGAAGACAAATTTCAATAAAACTGTTCCACTAACCAGAAACATTTTTTTTATAGATTATATTATACAAGTCGAAAAGTTTTCTAACTGTCTGTTAAAAAGGTTACTTTCATGGGGAAAGAGAGAGCTTACAATTGGTTTAGAAATGCCGTAAACCATTCTAAAATCTCCAACTTAAATTTTATTCAATAACAGTGGATTTCAAAATATTTTATGAAATGACAAGTTTAGTAACACTGAATTTTAATGTGCGATTTAAAATCCACGTTTGAATAACACTTGATTTGTGTTTTAATACAAATCACCTTAATCTCCTAGTTAAATACACTCCCCCTAGTCTTAATTAATAGCAAACAATCATTTAAATTTAAGCTTATAAAAGAGAGATCAAAATCCTAGACATATGATATTGAATTCACGAAAAGTTCTCAAAATTCTACACCCTGAAAAGTCCGTTTCCTCAAACTTGGGATATCTCGAGAGACATAATATTTTACGAGAGATAGGCCAAAACAAGTTAACAAAAAATATTAACTAGTTTTTCTCTCGTTAAAAATGTATACAAACCTTGGGGCTTATTAGCCAAAAATGTATTAAAGTTTCTAAAGAGCGTCAGTAACTTCTTGTAGAATTTATATACAAAGAGAATCAAAAAGGGCAGCGGTTGAAATAACCAGTTCTCTTTGGTTTGGTGGAAGAAGCCATTGAAACAATTCCTAATTTTTGAGGCTCTGCTTTACAACCAAAGATTCAAAGTTTCTTCACGAAGTCTGCAGAAAAAGAAAGAGGCTCACTAATATAAATTATGAAACATAGAAAGTACGTACTGTGATGAGTTCGTAAAAAGTTTATATAGTAAACAGATTATGAGCGTTGTCCCATCTTTGTTTCTTGTACCTGATAAACCTTCCTGCTTTACTCGCATTCGTTTACTGCTTCTTTCCGTCACTACATCATTGCCTCCACATTCTTCACCTTTTTCGGCCTCATTAAGAATATTGCATTCATCGGGTTCAAAAACAGTGTTTGCTGATGAAAAGTCTTCTAAGAGTCGTATACCCCATTCTTTTATTCTGTACTCACAGCCGGGACCATGATTCGTAAAATCAAGCTGCAAATCAACATGGGTGTAGTTCATTTCAGCTAGGAGTTCCATGTCTCTGCTTAGAGGGATACGACAGTCCAATATAAAGAGATGACTATCCTTCACCGATGTGCACATCCTACAACACTCCGTGTCTGCCCGTAAGTCTTGTGCCTGACCAAAGGAATTGAAGCTGTTCCAAAATCTGCCTTTGAAGAGAAAAGAACTCGGCCAAACATATTGTTGCAATTAAGCACAAGGCAAGCCCTGAATCTGAGGAATGATTGTGAGAGAGAGCTGGGAAGTAGAGGGACAGTTAAAGAGGAGGTTCCAGTAGTATGGTGAGTGAAATATGAAGACACTTCTTCACCTGAGAACCACAGTTGACAACCAAAATCTGTTCTCTGTTGAAACAGAGCTTCTAGATCCAAGTTTAAGCAGTCTGAAAAGTCAACTCTCATAATAAGTTTGGAAATGTTTAAGGTTACATATTCTAACTTGTTGCATCCCTTCATCTTCAAATTTTGAAGCCTTGAGAATTTCTCAATCCACCAAGGAACCTCTTCAATGGCTGTTTCGCTTAGACTGAACCCTCTGATGTTGGTTGAGATATCAGGAAAAGTCTTCAACCGTGAGCATCCACTGAGATCAAGCAATTCAACTGATTGGAGGTTGATTCCAGCGGGAAGAGTTTCCAGATTTATGCATCCCTTCATATATAGGAATTTCAGCGTTGAGAGTTTCTCAATCCGCCAAGGAACCTCTTCAATTGATGTTCCGCTTAGATAGAGATATTTAATGTTGGTGGAGATATCAGGAAAAGTCCTCAACCGTGAGCATCCACTGAGATCTAACGTACTGAGAGATTGGAAGTTGATTCCTGTGGGAAGAATCTCCAGATTTACGCAATTAGTAACATACAATTTCCTCAGCTGATGGAGATTCTGAAGTGAAGAAGGAAGCTCCACCAAACTTATATCCGAGACACTCAAATGCACCAAAGAGGGAGACAGCATCACAGCCGTGAGGAGAGTAAGCTGCTGAAGAAAATACATAAATCTTCAGCTACTCCTTTTTTCCTCATAATACACACACACATATATATATATATATATATAAGGGTAAATCTCTCAGATAGATTTTTTTGAATTTTTTGTCACAAAAACAAATTTTAAAAAATGACCAAAATAAACTTTTTTACTTTGAAAATTTTAATATTTTTTATTTATTTTTTTAATTTTAGACCACACCTCCAAAATAGGACCCCATAACTTTAAACCCTAAATCTAGATTAGTTAACTCAAAATGTATAAATGTATATTTACACATTTTAATAAATATGTTTTAGTTATTTTTCTCTTTAAGTGTAATTTTTGAGACAAAAACTCTTTTACAACTATCTTATAGTTTAATAGTTTTTTGTCCTTACGACTTGTCTGTAGTAAATTTAAATAGAACAAATAAAGTAAAATAAAATAACTAAAAAATTCTTATATGATATCTATATATATTACACTCTAAAAGAGGTCGGAAAAAATCAAGTTTGGAACTACATACCTGCACTCCTTTCCATAGTTTTTCACTCCTTAGGTTTTTCATATGAAAACTCCAGAGATTCTTGAAATGCAAATTTGAAGGGAACTCTTCGATGGATGTTTCATCTATTTTGAGAATTGAGATTTCGGTTGAGATTTGGGAAAAAGTTCTCAACCTTGAGCAACCATCAAGATATAGTTTTTCGAGAGATTTGAGGCTAAAGCCAGGTGGAATAGTCACCAGATTTCTACAATTGCTCAAGTATAATTTAGTCAGTTTGTTGGGATGTGGAACGGATGAAGGAAGCTTCACCAAACTATAGCAATTCCCAAGTTCTAGTGTCTCCAGATTGGTGGCCTTTGAAATATCTGGGATTTCTATCAAGTCGTGAGATCCCCACAAATTCATCATTTTGAGACATGGAAGCGGCTGTAAAACACATCACTCATTAGAAATCACACATCATGAGATATAATAATAAAATGGATAATTTCACTACTGATAACATAACAACTATTCTCAAAACTTACCACAACCCCTTCCCAAAGCTTCTTGAGCTTGCTGTTCTGCATTTTAAGCTCCACGAGGTTTTCAGGACGAAACTTAGAAGGCATAAATCTCATTGGATATTCATGCCAACACAATAATTTCAGTTTAGGAGGAAAGTATTCAAAGTTTTCCGGTAAATGCAGTTTGACTTTTTTGCTACGTTCTTTTTCCCCTCTATTTATGTAGTGCCCGTAAAATTTTAGGAAACGCAAATTACGCATCCCTGTGAAGGAATTTTCATGTAAGTACAATTCACAAATCTCATCAATATCCAATGATATACCTAATATCTTTTGAGTACCCTGCAAATTATGTAAGATTATCAAATGCTAAGTATTAGTTATGCTTTATAAAATGGCATGCTCTAAAATCTTATTTACTGAGTCATGACTGAAAAGAGCAAGAATATAAGAGATAACTTACAGTGCCTTCAATTAGTACATCACATATATCTTGTGAGTCCACTAGAAATTCTCAATTTTCAGGCTCCTCTAGTCGAACGATACTGCTACCCATCTCTTCTAGCAAACGATGCATCTCCACATGATCCTCTCTTACATGAATGAGAGACTTATCAGCTAGGTTTTCCAGCCCAACAATAACACTTAAGCCACTATCAGCGAGCAACAACTTCATGTATGTGACTTTTACACCATTGAAAAGGCATGCTATATGGCGAAATATCGCTTTATCTCCTTTGCTACTTAATCCGTCGTAGCTGACTCTCAATGTCTTTTCAATGTTTCCATCTATGCCATTCTCAAGCCTTGGCAACAAATCTATCCAGTACTCCATATCCCTCCCCCGTAAAGATGAACCCAGAACATTAAGACCTAAAGGAAGACTACCTGCAAGTCTTGTAACTTTAACTACAAGTTCCTCAAAACCTTCAGGTGCAACATTTTTCCTGAAAGCAGATAGACATAACATCTCTCGAGCTAGGCATTCACAAGGAAGACATACCTCATACACATGAACAATTCCAAGGGCCCTTAAAAAGTGCTTATCGTTTGTAACCACAATGATTCTGCTCCCACTTCCAAACCATTGAGTTTGACCAATCAAGGCATCTAGCACAACTTGGTCATCGAAATCATCAATGAAAACAAGAACCTTATGGTGCTTCAGCCTCTCCCCAACTACACTCAAATGATTTACTTTTACGTCTCCTTTACCTAAGATTTCAGATAGGAATTTTCTCTGCAAATGCAACTTCATGTTGTAGTCGTCCGGATTAGCTCTACTAAAAAGTTCCATGATCTTAGATATGAAAGCCCTATCAATGAAGATGCTACCTTGAAAGTGTCGAGAAATTCGTTGAAAGAGAACTCTTGCAATCGTTGTCTTGCCAATCCCCGAAGAACCCCATAAACCAACCATCCTCACTTCCTCTGATTCCAACTGCAGCAATACACTCATTTTGGCAATATGATATTCTCTTCAATCATTTTTGCTTCGTTATCCCTAACAATAAGAAAGATAATTTCACCCTCTAGCAATGAAAAGTATAATTTCTCACACATGTGAAAAACCTTTATTCAAGAATGAATGGTTCATAAAAGCGTACCAGTTTACAGAATGATACCCAAGGGTATTAGCTACATCGGTCAACGCTCTCCTCCATTGAATTATCACTTCCTCTGTTTTGTTGTGGCATGTTTGTTCAAAGATCTTTCCAAATTCGCCGGTTTGTTTTCTCACATGGGAAGGATCCAAACCATAGAAAACAGGTATCACTATCTGATCACACTCTTTCGTGCACTTGACGATCTCTAGCAACTCATTAAGACACCAGCTTGAAGAGGCGTACTTTTTGGAGAAGATAACCACGGCGATCTTCGAATTTCTAATGGCCTTTTCAAGCACAGGAAACAGGGATCGACTTCTCTGGATCTTGTTGTCTTTGAAAGCAATGATCAGTTTACGGTCAAGCTCCTTTAGAAAGTGGCTGAGGAAAGTAACACGGACGTCTTCCCCACTAAAGCTAGGGAAAACATCGTACAACCAAGTGCGAGAAGAGGAAGATGAGGCGTGAGCCATAGAAAGAGAGAGAGGAAAATAGTGAAGGATATATCCAAACTATAAATCCAGTAAAGATCGATCGGTAAATCAAAAGAAGATCACTTTGGAAGAAGTAACATAGATTCAGTCCTGTAAGATGATAAACAATTATGATAGATAAAAAGGTTGAAGAAGATAAATGTTTGTGTGTGAAAGAGATTAAACTGAATGTTCAATGGTTGTGATTTTCTATCACAGACAGAAGAACAGACTAATTTTAAGAAAAATAAGGACTCGGTGATTGTTCTTTGGAAGAGTGTTAGACCAAATGAGTATATAACTTAGCAGATTGGTGCGTACGAATTTCACCATTATTTCTTCGATTTTCAGATGGAAGTTTCCTACTTGTTGACTTAGCAGTAACGTCCAAACATATTATTTTCAGATTTGTCTGATGCAACTTGACGGAAGTTTCCTACTTATTGACAAAGCCACTAACATATTTTTTTCTGATGTAACTTTACGAAAGTTTCCTACTTGGTTACGTACACCGGTTCACACAAGGCCCCACACATATTATTCATCAGATATTTCTGATGCAATTCGTAGTCACCACTGGTACCTGAAAACCTTCGGGGTTTGGCTGCATCGCAGATCAATTGTTTCTTGAGTTATCCGCAGAGAGATTGTCTTAACAAACTCTTCGATTCTTATCACTGGAACTATAGGACCGTGAATGAAAAATCACAAAACAAAATGTGTTGGAAACAATAATATAGAGAGATTTAATCACAAAAATACATACAGATATAGAACGTTTAAAAAGTTGCAAGAAAATAGATAAATTCGTAGAGTTGATATTTTCTCTATGTCCATGTGTTTTCATCAAGAAAACATCCACTCGATTTGTTGCCAAATTTGTTGCCAGATCGATTTCATCCGATTATCTAAAACAAAAAATTTGAGATGAAAAATCTTGAACAAACAAAATATTATGTTGGTTTACAAATTTAACATTTTCAAAAAGGCATATTTATACACTAGTCTACATATACGAAAAGAGTGTTGAGACAATTTAACATAGACAAAGCAACTCCACTTAGTACTTCTATGGTCACCTAATATTGAAAATGATCTCTTTCGCCCACATGAACAAAACTAAGATATATTTAGTCTTGAAATGTCATATTTAAGTGCAATAGGAGCACTTGTATCTTGTAAACTGTATTCGACCTAATATATCATTTGTTGTTAATCTCTTAACAAGTTTCAGCTCATCTCCTACGCAATCTTTCAAGATTTATCTATGATATTATAATATAATCTGCTCCACGTACGGAGTAAAATTTACATCAAATATTTTCATACATTTATATATTTTTCAATTTAGTATCATATGAATTCTGCAATACTGTTTTAGGTGTTTTTCAAATATGATTCAAAACTTGGAGTCAAATCCCAAAGTAATTTATACTTTTATGAAATTTTCATTTGTCCAATCCACCTAGAAGTTCGAGTTATTCACGAAAATACCATTACTTTAATTTTCTACTTTTTCGAAAATGATTGTTTTAGTCTATCATCTTCATCTTCATCTTCATAGTGATCAAGCATTTACAATATTATTATTACCATACCATCAATACATTAACCACCATGGACAACCAATTTAAGCTCTTAATGCACCAAAATTTTGATTTTTACTTTTCATATCTCATTTCTTATGAACACAAATTATATCTCTTTCACTTCCTCGTTAAATTCATCCAAAAATCAAGATTTTTATTCCAAACTTTGGAAGGTTCATAGAGAAAATGAAGCATATGATTCTTGGTCATTAACGAGTGGGTCACTTTCATGATGAAGTTTTGTGGGTTTAAAGAAGGTAAGAAAGTTATCTCACAAGTTCAATGTATGAAATCAATTTTATCATATCTGTTCGCGAATAAAACTTCTCTAGAATTCTTCTCGATCGAGATGACTTCTAGAGAAGTCTTCTGGTCAATGCATATGTTATTTTTGCAATTGACTTTTTTTAATAGAAAGCTTCCCTAAAATTATTCTAACTTTTCTTTGTTAACAAAAAAAAAATGAAAGAAGTGTTCGCGGATAAACATGTTAGTTTTGAAATTTACCGAAATTTGTTAGAAATTTAACTTTTTATAGAAGACTTTCTAAAAATTCTTTTTGGATAAGACTTTCTGAGAAGTCTTTTTGGATAAAACTTTCTGAGAAGTCTTTTTGGATAAGACTTATCGGGAAGTATTCTTTACTGTTAGATGAAGTCTTACTATCGCAAGAAGTATGCGTGGGTTAGTTTTGCAGTTGATAATTTATAGTAAAAAAATTAATATTAATGAGAAGACTTCTTGAGAAGACTTCTTGAGAAGTCTTCTCAAACTTTATTCTGGGTTTTTTGTTAAACCTTTGGTTACAAGAGAAGACTTCTCTAGAAGACTATTGAAAAATTCAAATATAGTAAATTGCAAAAGTAACCTAGACATGCTTCTTGCCCCAGTGAGAAGACTTCATGTGAACGTAAGAAGTCTTATCCAAGAAGACTTCTGAAAAAGTCTTCTAAAATAAAGTCAAATATCTACATTACTTTAGTCAATTGCAAAACTAACAAGTTTATCATAGAAGACTTCTCTGGAAATTTTTAAAAAAATTCAAATTCAAAAGGAAGCCAATATTTAAAAAAGAAAACTTCTCAAGATGTTTGTTGTAGAGTAGACTAAGAAATTTTCCTTCATAAATTTGAAATTGCAAAAATAACCTAAATAGAAGACTTCTAAATTAAGAAGTCTTCTACGTCAATCTTTATTAAAATTCAATTTTCTCAAAACTTTAAATGAATTGTTACTATTTTCTTGTTAATTCATGTGTATTAGTAAATATTAGTGCTCATGAGTGAAATTCATAACTTAATTGGTGATAATTATGAGGTTACAAACATTCATGTATACTAATGCTTTTAGCTAATCCGAGAATACTTCTTAAGAATTTCAAGAGTGTTAATCAAGATCCGTTTTTTAAGAGTTATAAGTAACTTCAATACTTCTAGAGAAGTTTTCTACGTTAGATTTATAAGAGTGTTAAGTAACTTCAAGATTTTTTTTTAACTTTCTAAAGTGTTAAGTAAATTCAAAAATATCAAAGTCATGTGGTTTAATGTTTTTTCTTAGATCATAAGTATAATTTTTAACTTTCATGATATTAAAATTTCAACATTCACTTAGAATTCAGTTTTGATCTTTTATAAATTTGACTATGTTTTCTTGAGAAGTCTTTCTCTTAGTTTTAATAAATTTGATTAAATTTTTGTATTGTTTTGTTTTGCTATGAGTGGGTACAATGTCAATAACTTCAATATTGTCAAGGACTTTTGGCAAAATAATCTTGTAAACATGAACATATTTACCAAATTCTTTTCATTAACATCTCTTCAAGTTTACAAAAGAATTTTGCAACTAAAAGAGTACACATACAAATCATAAAACAGTCCACAAACAAAACTATTACACATGGATCTAGATATTACTCCTCAACATAGATAAGCTTGAACTCCACTTGATATCATCCATTTGTACAACTTTCGGCTGAAGACTTCCAGAAGTCTTCTAGTATAAAATGCATTAGAAGTCTTCCCAAAAAGTTTTCTGAAAAGTCTTATGAGAGTCATCTGAGAAGTATTCCAAGAGTCTTCTGAGAAGTCTTCCGAAGTCTTCTAAGACTTCTAAAAATTCTTCCAAAGTCTGAGTGAGATATGAAAAAAATATGCATATTTACAACATTCAAATGGCTTCGAAACAAAGAAAAACTTCAAAATCATTTTTATGTTTAAATAATAAACAAAACAGTTACATTAGGTTGATTCTATAATTTTTAGAATCTAATATATAAAACACACAAAAGTACATATCCAAAATCTGTACCACTTTGGGCAAAAGACCTCAGAAGAATTCCTAAAGACTTCTTCCCAAGAAGTGGGAAGAAGTCTCCCGAGAAATCTTTTGAGAGTTTTCTGAGACGTCTTCTAAAGTATGACTTAGATCTGAAAATCTGCATATTCAAAAACACTCAAATGACAATAGAAAAAACTTCAAAAATATTTTTTTTTGATGCGTAAATAATAAACAAAACAGACACATTAAGTTGAATCAATAAATTTTTAGAATCAAACATATAAAACACATAAAATACATATCCAAAATTTATAGGTCTACCTTTGAAAGAGTGAAAGATGAAAACCATGTAATGAAAAATCTGCAAAAACAAGATAAATTACTGAGAAAGACATAAAAATGAGAAATATATTTAAAGTTTGGTGTTTTCAAGCTTAAAGAGATTAGAAAGAGGTTAGAGAGTTTTAGAGTGAGAACATTACATTTTTGTTGCATCCATTTAATAGGAAAAGAGAGAATGTATAAATTTTCTTTATATAAGGAGACAAATATTTTAGTTAGATTAAATATTTTCGGTTCATAAGACTTCACAAGAAGTCTTCTAAAAACCCAAATTTATTATTTGTCCAAGAAGTCTTCTAATATAATGCAGTAGAAGACTTCTTGGTAGACTTTTTGGGAAGTCTCCTAGAAAGTCTTCCAAACCCTAAAATCAAATAAATAAATAACAAAACAAAATTTCATTAAACTTAAAATCAACTTATAAAGTGTTTAATATACACAAAACTAAACACATATAGGTCAAATTTTTTTTTTAGAAAAAAATAAAATTCCAAATTCTAACCCTCAAATACAAACAATACTATAACATATGTTAGCAGTCTCTAAACCAAAGATTTTCATGACTTATTCTATATTCACTCACCTATGTTGAAAATAATTTAATTTTAGTTAATTTAATTTTATATCATTTAGAAATGTCTATAATTGCATGATTTGAATTTTTTCCCCATCAAAATATATTTTATAAATTTTATAAATTATTTTTAAGATCTAATATATGAGAAGACTTCCTGGAAGACTTCACATTAGGCAAAAAATATAAATTCCTAAATTAATGATTAGGCGGAAAACATAAAGTCTACTAAAATTTAAGCGGAAAATGGTGGATTTCGTTGTGAAGTCTTCTAGTGCGCTATATGTTAGAAGACTTCTTGGAAAACTTCCAAACCCATATTATCAAATAACTAAACAAAAATCACTTTCTTAAACTTAAAAGAAACTTAGAAACTATTATAAAATCAAGTTATTAGATAGTCACTGACACATATTTGTTAAAAAAATATAAAATATAAGATTTCAAAATCTAACCCTAAAAATACTAATGATACTATAACATATTTTACCAAAACCTAAATCAAAGGCTATCATGATTCAATCTACTTTAACTCATCTATATTGAAAATAATTCAACTTTAGTAAATCTAAATTTACATCATTTATAAATATTTATAGTTGCATAATTTCAGTTTCCCCCATATAAATATTTTTATAAAAAGTTAAATTATTTTTAAGATCTACTGTACAAGAAGACTTTCAGGGAAGTTTTTATATGTTATAGTAAAAATCAATACATGTTTTTTATTTAATCATAATTAGTTTTTTGTAATTTTAATAGTTTTTAGGTTAATTTTGCATTTAATTGAATTTAAGATATATTTTTACATTTAAAATCAAGTTGTGAGTCATATTTGGTAAATGTCCATTTTTGTCATAGTGTAAAGTAATATAACAAATTTAAAAAGACAATTACTATTTACATCTATATAGTGGGTATTATTACTGCCCTGAATCAATAACCAAATAATGCAAAATAGACGAGCCTAAATAATGCTATTGGACCCGATTACAAATACTAAATTCTTATATTGAATGATGTACTTATTTTAGCATTTGCCCAAAATATCAGCAAAAAGAAAGAAAACCCACGGTTTACAACATTTCCAGTATATTTTTGATATATTTTTTTCTAAAATAACAAATTTCTATAATAGAGATGAGTTTTCTCCAATGTACTCTTATATAATAACAATCTTTAGTCTATAATATCAGATTCCTACGTGTCGAGTTCACGTTAATTTTTATGCCGGTAAATTCCAATGGGTACACTTATTGAATCAATATATTTAATTGCCATAATTAAAGAAATCTTTTATTTAGTTTTTTTCTTTATATTTTTTTGAAAATATATTTAATGTATATTGTGATTCATAAAAAGGAAAGTTCACATAATAATAGTTCAAATTTTTTTATAAAATTTATAAATTATTTTTAAGATCTACACCATAAGAATACTTTCAAGAAAATCTTCTCACTCACAAGGTTATAATAGTAAATAACAATATTGTTTTTTTTTGTTTAGTCATGAGGGGATATTTATAATTTCACTAGCCTTTTGAGTTACTTTTGCATTTGATTTGAGTTCAGATACACTTTTGTATTTAAAGTCAAGTTTTGAGTTATATTTGGCAAATCTCCCAGATATTATATATTCAAAATAATACCTCTACTTAAAATATATGAATAATATTTAAAATAAATCATGCATATTAATTATAATATAGATTAATAAGTTATTAAAAATAAAATATTATAATGTATTTACTTTGTAAGTATATATACATGTGTACGAAGACAGAAATCACTTAATAGAGACAAAAATAGAAGGGCTTTTTGCAAATTTGACTCAAAACTCAAAGTCAAACACAAAACTAACCTCTCTTTTTTTTTGTCATTTCTTTTGTCCAATTCACCCATATGTTCACATTATTTACGAAAATGCCATTGGTTTTTTTCTTGTTTTTTTCTGAAAATAGCATTTTTACTCTCTCAACTTCATCATCTTCAAATATTTACAAGATTGTCATTGCCATCAATACCACAACCACCATGAACAACCAATTTGAAGCTCTTAATGCACCTAAAATTGATTGACACTACCTAAAATTGATTGGCACTAATTGTTATGAACAAAAAACAACATTTCTTTAACTTTGTCTCCATATTTATCCAAAAAACTCAAGCTTTTGATTCTAAAATTTTTATGCTTGGTAGAGCCATTCAAGCATACTATTCTTCGCATGTTAATTTTGTTTGAGGTTCTGGGTGGTTGGAGAAGACTATGTGTGCTTAGGAAGTCATCTCACTAGTTAAAGGTATGAAATTAAATTTTTTTCAGATTTGTTTGCGTCGAAGACTTACCCGTAAGACGTCTGGCTGAAGAAGACTTACGGGTAAGTCTTCTAAGCAAATGGACGACTTACTTATAAATCGTCCAAATTTGTTTGTTAAGAAAAAAATTCTAGACGATTTGCTTGTAAGTCGTCTAGGATAAACGGGTTAGTTTTGCATTTGACCGAATTGTGTCAGATCTTTGACTTTTCCTAGAAGAATTACTAGTAAGTTGTCTCTAATCAAAAATTCAATTATTTTATTAAAGCTAGACGACTTACCTGTAAGTCGTCCCAGGTTACTTTTGCAATTGGAAAATAAAAATTAAATATTTAACTTTTCCCAGACAACTTACTTAAGTGTCGTCTAGGAAGAGGACATTCCTGAAAGTCGTCCAGGATAAGCGAAGTCGTCCAGATTTTTTTCCAAGATTTTGGTCAAACCTTGCTTCTCTTGGACGACTTTCAAGTAAGTCCTCTACCTAGACGACTTTAAATTAAGTCGTCTGGGAAAAGTTAAATATTTAAGTTTTATTTTCGAATTTTAAAATAATCTGAGAAGACTTACAGGTAAGTCGTCTAGCTTTAATAAAATATTGAAATTTTTGATTTCCCAGAGACGACTTACCTGTAAGTCGTCCAGGAAAAGTCAAATATCTGACACAACTCGGTCAAATGCAAAACTAACCCGTTTATCCTGGACGACTTACTAGTAAGTCGTCTAGAATTTTTTTCTTTACAAACAAATCTGGACGACTTACTAGTAAGTCGTCCCATTTTAAAGTCAATTGCAAAAATGACCTATTTGGACGACTTACTTGTAAGTCGTCTATGTCTTCCAGACGACTTAACCGTCAGTCGTCTGCGTCAATGTTTAGTAAACTTTCATTTTCTCTATGTTTACTAATGTATTTTATTTTGAATTTTTGCAGATGTTGCGTCAGTTACATGCAGTGTATGGAGAATGGTTTTTGAAAGATTCTAATTGGGATTTTGTGGTTGATAGTTTCAAAGGAGCAAGACTATTTTTTTGAGTGAAGGTTCGACACATGCTGAACTTGTTGCTTGGTTCAAGAAGATTATAACATGGACATGAGCACAGAATCTGTGGAGATAACCTACTTGTTACCAGCTGAAATGATGTAGGCTCCAGACACTCCTCCTATTCATGTTACAAGTGATAGACAAGTTCGAAACTTGCTCGAGATAGCCAAAACGCATGGAGTACAGCTTTGTGTATCAAGCTATAGCAAGGTGGAAACGGTTTCAGAGGACAGGGAAGAAGAGGATGAAGATGATGAAGCTGATGAGTTTTTTGAAGATGATGATGATTTGGTTGAAGATGAAAATCATAATGGGGAAGAGGATGATGGGGAGTAGGATGATGGGGAGGAGGATGATGGGGAGAAGGATGTTGATATCTCTATTGTTGCTGAAGCGGACGAGAATGGTGAGGATTACAGTGTTTATGGAAAGGTTAAAGATGAGGATTTGGAAGAAGATGATGATATATGTTTTGAAGAATTCAAAAAGACTTATGCTATTGAAGGAGAAAGATCGAATGGTAACAGTATCTACGTCAACCAGATTTTTGTTAGCAAGGATGCACTGCTTTCAGAGCTGCGGTTGACAACAGTTAAGCGTAAGTTCTCCTTCAGAATATATAAGTCAACGAAAACTCTCTTTGTGGCAAACTGTCGGGTTAGTGGTTGTGGATGGAAGATGAGAGCTAGTGTGAAACATGGAACAAACACGTTTTGGGTAACAAAGTATGTGGAAACACATACATGCTCAGTAGGAGACCAAATCGCTCAGCGGAGACACTGTACTCCGAAGTATATTGGTAGGCTTTTAATTGATCGTGTTGGAATCATTGATGGGTTGAATCCACAACATATCACTGATGCAATGAAGAACATGTTTGGCATGACGCTTGATTACACCACTTCATACAGAGCACTGGTATATGCACAAATATTGGTGAGAGGATCAGCAGAAGATGGGTATTCGCGTCTTCGATCATATCTCGAGCAAATCTCCTTAGCAAATCCCGGTTCTATCACATCTATAGAACTTGATGAAAAAATAGATTTAAGTATATATTTCTCTCTTTTGGAGCTTCTATCAGAGGTTTTAAGTATCAGAGAAGGGTCATTGTCGTGGATGGGACTCACCTACATGGGAAGTATGAAGGTACTATGTTAGTTGCAACCGCACAAGATGGGAATTTTCAGATATTTCCATTGGCTTTTGGGATCGTAGATGCTGAAGATAACCCTTCTTGGGAATGGTTTTTCACAAAATTGGCTAGTTGTTTATCTGATGAGCAGCCTCTCGTGATAGTCTCCGACCGGCATGCAGCCATTAAAAGTGCGTGTGAGAAGGTGTTTCCCTGGGAAACCCGAGGAATATGTTATTATCACCTTCAAGATAACATTGTCAAAACTTATAAAGGGAAACATCTCTTGTACTTGGTGAAAGGTGCTGCTTATGCCCATACGGTTTCAGATTTTGACCGGTACATGGCTGAGATACGAAGTGCAAACCCGGATCTTGCAACGTATTTGGAGGATGCCGATGTCACCCTATGGTCAACGTTTTTTGGCCAATAGAACAATGCTCTCAGATGCGGACTCATCGTTAACACTCTCATCAAGAAGTATTTTATCCTTATCCCCTTTAACACTCTCATCCAGAGGTGTTTTATCCTTCTCCCCTTTAACACTCTCATCCAGAGGTGTTTTATCCTTCTCCCCATTACCACTTTCACCGAGAGGTGTTTCGACATTCTCCCCATTAACACTTTCACCGAGTGGTGTTTTATCCTTCTCCCCATTAACACTTTCACTAACCCCGGGAGAGGCTTCTTTAGGTAGAGAGGTAGTGTGTTGAGAGGATGTGCCTTTAGGTTGAGAGGTAGTGGATTGAGAGGATGTCCCTTTCCCTTGTTTGGTGATACCAACCTTCTTCTCCACTGCTTCCACCCTTTCTGACAAATGCTTGATCTCTTTAAGGCACGTCCCAAACTCTTCCCTCATGGCATCAAATATGTCCTTGATATTTCTTTCAAGGTCCTCTTTGGTCATCCCAAGCACAGTCATAGTAACCTCTGGACGAGCCTCTGTGCGAACCTCTTCACTAGCCTCTGCAAACTTCCCTGCACTCTCCTCTGCAGGTGCCCCTTTTTTAGCCTCTTTACGAGCTTTCTTTAGAGGTCTTGGACTCTCTTCTTCTACCAAAACTATGGCTTTCTTCGATGGACTCACAACCACCGGCTTTGTATTAACCCAAGTACCGGTGACTTCCCAGCAATCCATGGTCCACTTCCACTTACGATCTTCCTTAAAGCAATCAATAGAAACGGCCATACTGTTCTCTTAAGAGTTCCCATATAGTTCGAGGCTTGCCATAGTAGTAAACACAAAGACGATGATTAGCACACTCACCCAGTCTCTGATTAAACATAACTTTAATTATGTTCTCCGCGGGAAGGTCCTCAGCATCAGAGTCCCATTTTGGAAATATTTCACCATAGTCCTTCTCAACAAAGTTCACCACCGTATTCTGCAGTAAAAATAAGATATGAACTTAGATATTTGACAGATTAACTTATAATTAAGTCATCTGGAAAGTCGTCTGAAAAGTCGTCTGGAAAGTCTTCCAGTAGGAAGACTTTCCAGATTACTTAATTTTGGGAGTAAAGGATTGAAGTAAATACCTGTCTGCAGATAGCATCTTTAAAGCATTTGTGTCCTTTTCCACCCATGTAAGCCAGTATCGGTGGAGACGGTCTGTTTGGTATGGGATTACCATAATTAGCACCCAATTCCGGCAGAGCTGTGTACACCTTGACCTGGAGAGCTTGTATAAACCCATCAACAATGTAACAGCCCGAAATATCTTTGCCCTTCAAAGAGTCCATCAACACCTTAAACGCGACTCTCCCCCATGGATAATTCTCAAAAAGTTCTAAATCCATCACTAGCCTTGCCAGACTAACCCTTGTGGCGGTTGAATACTTTCTCCCTTCAATGTATCCAGTGAAGATGGCAAGGTACCCGAGCCGCTTGCGATCCTCCCGAGACCACCCTTCGCATCTCTCAAATGCTGCTATTATCTGCTCAGTAGATGGCCCAGCTTCGACATGAACTCCCAACATCTCCCAGAAAGGAGCCATCTCCTTTGTAACAGCACACTTCGGTCTCTCAAGGTTCTCTATGTACTCGCAGTTTAGACCAGTGTGGTTTTCAAACTCTAACAGTGAAAACCTCACAGGTTCTGGACCAACTAGACTCCACAGCTCGTACTTCTTCTTTATGTCCAGCTGGAACCCGAGCATGTAGTGCACAAGCCTTGAAGCCCAAGCAAATCCGAGCTCTTTAAACTTGATGAAAACTCCTAACTTTGACTCATTTAGCTCTTCATATTGGTCACCATGAAGAGCTTTCTTTAAAGCAGCATGCAACTTCAAAAAATCCGTATGATACGAAATAGCTTTCATTGTGGGGGGCTCTTCCCCTAATGTATGTAACCTTCGGGGGAGTTTTGAAATATCCATTTTTTTTGTCTGCAAAACAATGAAAGACAACCATCTCAAACACACAACCATCCAGTATAACATTTTAATTATAAGTCTGGAAGACTTGTAATTAAGTCGTCTAGAAGACTTTATAGACGACTTAATTATAAGTCTTCCAATACTTTCAGTAGACATTTTTAGAGTATACCTGAAAATTCGGAGAAGCCATAGTCGCCTTCGACACAGCGGTTATAAATCTGCCAAAATAGACAGCCAAAAATAAATGCGGTGAGAACGGTGGTGAGAACGGTGGACTTAAGAGACAACGTTTTAACTTATCTCGCTAGGGTTTACAGACACGCCTCTGACAGAAACGCCGCTAGGGTTTACAGACAAACACCGCTAGGGTTTACAGACAAACGGCGCTAGGGTTTGAAATAGAGGAAGCGGCGGTGAGAAAGGTGGTGAGAATGACGGTGATAACGGCGGTGAGAAAGGTAGTGAGAATGACGGTGATAACGGCGGTGAGAACGGTGGTGAGAAATGATGGATTACAGATAATCGTCGGAAATCGGCTTCGAAATCGCCTCTTTGAGAGAAATGACGTTAGGGTTTCTAAATTTCGCGAAACAGTAAGCCAAAAAAAATCTTATATATGCCCGGTAAAAAATCCGGTTAGGTTTAAAAGCACATTGGTAAAATGGTAAAACTAAAGGTTCGGTCCGGTTTGAACGTGCATCAGACGACTTATTAGTACGTATCTACCGTAAATATTCACCAGACGACTTACTAGTAAGTCGGCCCAGACCCTAAACCCTAAACCCTAAACTAAATTGACTAAATTAACTAACTAACCACGTTATAAAATCAAATTATACTTAAATAGTGTTAACTATACACAGAAATAAACACACCTATGTCAATTTTAATTTTTTTCAAAAAAACATTTATGCTTTCCAAAATCTAACCCTAAGAACACATACAATACTACAACATATGTTGGCAAAACCTAAATCAAAGAATATCATGACTCACTACTTTCACTCATCTATGTTGAAAATAATTAACTTTTGTTATATCTTAATTTATATCTCTTTAAACATACGTTAATTACATGATTTCAATTTTTTATTTATCAAAATATTTTTTTACAAAAAAATTAAATTACTTTTAAGAAATACTATACTAGACGACTTACAAGTAAGTCGTCTAGACGACTTATTAAGTCGTCTACACAGAAGACTTGCGGGGGTTAGAAACGAAAACAAAAATCGATTTTTTGGTTTGTTCACAAGGAACTGGTTGTAATTTCAATAGCCTTTTAGGTTACTTTTGCATTTGATTCAAGTTTGGGTTTACTTGTGCAATTCAAATCAATTTTTGGGTCAGTTTTGGCAAAAAACCCAAAATAGAAATCTCTATTTAAAAAGAAAAAGTAACTATGAATTAGAGTGGAATTATTTTCAAAGAGTTAGAAATTCTCTACTATTTTAATGATGCCCACAATTTTTATAATATATACAGACAAAAAACTTGTAACTTATTTATCTGATGTCCACGATTGTTATGACATTTTCTAGGTCGTCGTCCGAGTGGATTATTGGTGTGTAAAATCTTATAATTTATATTGTTGTTTGAATAGAAACTGATAATATTATAGGCTGACATGTTATAACAGTGTGACATGAAATGTTTTGCAGTTAAAATGTTGTTTAGCTGAAAGTTTATTTGTTGTTGTGTTCTTAATTTAGCACTAACTTCATGTATGAAAGTTTAGTTTCTTTCTTCTTACAAAGCTTTGTATAATATTAATGGTGTTGTTAAACTAGATCTCGTTCTTGATGTTAAGGAGAGAAATAGTTTACTTGCAATTGTGAAACAAATAAGGAGAAATTGTTTTTTAGGCCAAAAAAACAGGTATATTATCCCTTTAGGCTAATCTCAAATTTGTATTATTTTTATCTATAATGTTTTTTCTATTTAGGAAAATAAACAAAATAAATAATTTTACAACCCGAAAAAATTAGGAAAAATATGAACATTTGAAGAAATACCTATACGAGCATAGAAATATTTTTATTTGGTTTTAAAAATATTTAAATAAAATTTTCAGAATTTACATTCTGTGAAGTGTAAAATAAAATCCACCTTTTCATTAATTTTACTAAGATTAGAATAAGCCACATACGTAAATAACAATAATCTAAAAATATTTGGAATACACATTCTGCATTTTGTCCATAATTCTAAAACCATAGAATACACAATCTACACATTACAAAAATCTAAAACATGTAGAAATCTAGTTCAAACATGTTAACTATATTCTAATATATTAGAAAGTAGATTTTACGGATAAGTATGAACAGTTCTGAAATATGGAAAGAAAATATATAGAAATATTTTGTTTCCATATTTGAAAAATCGAATTTTTGCATAAAATTTAATAATTATAATTTCAAATTTATAAATGATTTTATTAGACTACCGTGAACATGTTATTATTTTCGACACAAAGTTTTGGATGATTGTAATTTCAAATTTATACTTCGAAAATATATTATAATTATTTTATAATTGTATATATATTATGAATATTTTATAATTGTATATATATTATGAATATTTTATAATTGTATATATATTACAGTTTTTTTATAATTATAATTTTATTATACTATCAAAATATATTATGATTATTTTATAATTATAATTTTGAATTTATAAATAAATTTTTAAGGTGTTATTGGCATTTTGAAAATAATTAACCTAATGAGACAATTAGTAGTTGAGATTAGTCTAAAGGGATAATGTATCTGTTTTTTTATTTAAAAAAAAAACAATTTTCCCAACAAATAATTGGAGGGTTTTTTGCCAAAACTGACCTAAAACTTGATTTGAAATGCAAAAGTAAACCCAAACTTGAATCAAATGCAAAAGTAACCTAAAAGGCTATTGAAATTACAACCATCTCCTTGTGAACAAAAAAAAAACGGAATTTTTTTTTACGTTTCTAACCCCCGCAAGTCTTCTGTCTAGACGACTTACAAGTAAGTCGTCTGGACGACTTACTAGTAAGTCGTCTAGTATAGTACTTCTTAAAAATAATTTAAAAATTTTGTAAAAAATATTTTGATAAGTGAAAAATTGAAATCATGTAATTAACGTATGTTTAAAGAAATATAAATTAAGATATAACAAAATTTAATTGTTTTCAACATAGATGAGTGAAAGTAGTGAGTCATGATATTCTTTGGTTTAGGTTTTGCCAACATATGTTGTAGTATTGTATGTGTTCTTAGGGTTAGATTTTGGAAAGCATAAATGTTTTTTTGAAAAATTTAAAATTGACCTAAGTGTATTTATTTCTGTATATAGTAAACACTATTTAAGTATAATTTGATTTTATAACGTGGTTTGTTAGTTATTTTAGTCAATTTCGTTTAGGGTTTAGGGTTTAGGGTCTGGGACGACTTACTAGTAAGTCGTCTGGTGAATATTTACGGTAGACGACTTACTAGTAAGTCGTCTGATGCACGTTCAAACCGGACCGAACCTTTAGTTTTACCATTTTACCAATGTGCTTTTAAACATAACCGGATTTTTTTACCGGGCATATATAAGATTTTTTTTTTTTGGTTTACTGTTTCGCGAGATTTAGAAACTGTAACGTCATTCTCTCAAAGAGGCGATTTCGAAGGCGATTTCGAAGGCGATTTCGAAGGCGATTTCGAAGGCGATTCTCTGTAATCCATCATTCTCACAACCGTTTCTCACCGCCGTTATCACCGTCATTCTCACCACCTTTCTCACCGCCACTTCCTCTATTTAAAACTTAGCGCCGTTTGTCTGTAAACCCTAGCGCCGTTTGTTTGTAAACCCTAGCGGCGTTTGTCTGTAAACCCTAGCGGCGTTTCTTTTAGAGGCGTGTCTGTAAACCCTAGCGAGGTAAGTTAAAACGTTGTCTCTTAAGTCCACCGTTCTCACCACCGTTCTCACCGCATTTCTTTTTGGCTGTCTATTTTGGCAGATTTATAACCGCTGTGTCGAAGGCGACTATGGCTTCTCCGAAATTTCAGGTATGCTCTAAAAATGTCTACTGGAAGTCTTGGAAGACTTATAATTAAGTCGTCTAGAACGTCTTCCAGACGACTTAATTATAAGTCGTCTGGAAAGTCTTCCAGACGACTTAATTACAAGTCTTCCAGCTGGAAGACTTTACAGACGACTTAATTATAAGTCGTCTGGAAAGTCTTCCAGACTTATAATTAAAATGTTATACTGAGATGGTTGTCTTTCATTGTTTTGCAGACAAAAAAAAATGGATATTCCAGAACTCCCCCGTAGGTTGCATACATTAGGGGAAGAGCCACCAGCAATGAAAGCTATTTCTTATCATACGGATTGTACGAAGTTGCATAATGCTTTAAAGAATGCTCTTCATGGTGACGAATATGAAGAGCTAAAGGAGTCAAAGCTGGGAGTTTTCATCAAGTTTAAAGAGCTCGGATTTGGTTGGGCTTCAAGGCTGGTGCACTACATGCTCGGATTCCAGCTGGACATAAAGAAGAAGTACGAGCTGTGGAGTCTAGTTGGTCCAGAACCTGTGGGGTTTTCACTGTTAGAGTTTGAAAACCTCACTGGTCTAAACTGCGAGTACATAGAGGACCTTGAGAGACCGAGGTGTGCTGTCACAAAGGAGATGACTTCTTTCTGGGACATGTTGGGAGTTCATGTCGAAACTGGGCCATCTACTGAGCAGATAATAGCAGCATTTGAGAGATGCGAAGGGTGGTCTCGGGAAGATCGCAAGCGGCTCGGGTACCTTGCCATCTTCACTGGATATATAGAAGGGAGAAAGTATTCAACCGCCACAAGGGTTAGTCTGGCAAGGCTTGTGATGGATTTAGAACGTTTTGAGAACTATCCATGGGGGAGAGTCGCGTTCAAGGTGCTGATGGACTCTTTGAAGGGCAAAGATATTTCGGGCTGTTACACTGTCGATGGGTTTATACAAGCTCTCCAGGTCTGGGTGTACACAGCTCTGCCGGAATTGGCTGCTAACTATGGTAATCCCATACCAAACAGACCGTCTCCACCGATACTGGCTTACATGGGTGGCAAAGGACGCAGATGCTTTAAAGATGCTATCTGCAGACAGGTATTTACTTCTATCCTTTACTCCAAAAATTAAGTCGTCTCGAAAGTCGTCTGGCAAGTCTTCCTACTGGACGACTTACCAGACGACTTAATTAAGTCGTCTGGTAAGTCGTCCAGTAGGAAGAATTTCCAGACGACTTAATTAAGTCGTCTGGTAAGTCGTCCAGTAGGAAGACTTTCCAGACGACTTAATTAAGTCGTCTGGTAAGTCGTCCAGTAGGAAGACTTTCCAGACGACTTTCCAGACGACTTATTTATAAGTTAATCCGTCAAATATCTAAGTTCATATCTTATATTTACTGCAGACTACAGTGGTGAACTTTGTTGAGAAGGATTATGGTGAAATGTTTCCAAAATGGGACTCTGATGCTGAGGACCTTCCCGCGGAGAACATAATTAAAGTTATGTTTAATCAGAGACCGTGGAAGTGGACCATGGATTGCTGGGAAGTCACCGGTACTTGGGTCAATACAAAGCCGGTGGTTGTGAGTCCATCAAAGAAAGCCATAGTTTTGGTAGAAGAAGAGAGTCCAAGACCTCTGAAGAAAGCTCGTAAAGAGGCACCTGCAGAGGCACCTTCAGGGGAGAGTGCAGGGAAGTTTGCAGAGGCTGGTGAAGAGGCTCGTCCAGAGGTTCGCACAGAGGCTCGTCCAGAGGTTACTAGGACTGTGATTGGGATGAGCAAAGAGGATCTTGAAAGAAATTTCAAGGACATATTTGATGCCATGAGGGAAGGGTTTGGGACGTGCCTTATGGAGATCAAGCATTTGTCGGAAAGGGTGGAAGCAGTGGAGAAGAAGGTTGGTATCACCAAACATGTGACAGGGACATCCTCTCAACCCACTACCTCTCAACCTAAAGGCACATCCTCTCAACCTAAAGGCAGATCCTCTCAACCCACTGCCTCTCCCGGGGTTAGTGAAAGTGTAAACGGGGAGAAGGATAAAACACCTCTGGATGAGAGTGTTAAAGAGGAGAAGGATAAAACACTTTCTGAAGAGCTAAAGGAGTCAAAGCTAGAGAAGGATAAAACACTTCTCGATGAGAGTTTTAACGATGAGTCCGCATCTGAGAGCCTTGTTCTATTGGCCGAAAAAACAAGTTTCACTCCAGCAGAGAAACAGCAGCAGGTTGCTAGATATGAGGACAAGAGAGAAACTGCTTTGGCAGTTGTCCGTCAAAAGACTGAGCGGAACAGGAAAGTTGCTGCCTCACAGAGATCTCCTTATACTGCAAACACGAAAAAACCTTCTAGAGCCTACAATCCCTTTGCAGCACTTGACACGAAGAAGTTGAAGGAGCTCGTCGAATGGTTGCAAACTGATCCGTAAGTGATTGCCTACCTTGCTAATAGCTTCTCCCTATAAAAACTAATTGCTTTTCGTGTTTGCAGTCATTATAAAACACTTGCAGACAAGAAACCTCGTACAAGTCCGACGTGGTGGTATCACGTCCTTCGGACCCCCCTATCTTGGCTGGAGGATTGTGTAAGTCGTTTGACAAAACTGATTAGTAGATTACTTAGTAAGTCGTCTGGTAAGTCTTCTACATAGTCGACTTACCAGACGACTTACCATAAGTCGTCTGCGTAGAAGACTACCATAAGTCGTTTGGTAAGTTGACTATGTAGAAGACTTACCAGACGACTTACCAGACGACTTATGGTAGTCTTCAACGCAGACGACTTGTTGTCCAACACAAGGATATATATTTTCTGAGTATCCTGCAAACAAATAATCCTTTGAGTACACTGGACTTACAAGTGTGGAGATATGCAAACCAGCATGTATTCCAGCAGCTATAGCATGAGAGCAAGGTATTTTCTCCACTGCATAAACACCACAATCACACTTGCCATGTTCCAAATCAACCACACAGTCCATTTTGCCACCTTTCACAAAGAATCGCCATCCATCAATTGGTTGAACCCTCATCGTATCCGCTATCTCCGATCGAACAGCAAGCAAGTATTCAACACCGCGACTATGGTGACTTGGGAGACTCAAAGCATCATCTCTCCTTTTCCAAAACCACTTTCCTAGCTTCTCTCTTATGTACTCCAATAGGAAATGAATAGGAAATCCTCTAGCTCGCTTCAGTGCGGAATTAATAGATTCTGCGATGTTGCTTGTTTTTATGTTGTACCTGTCCCCCTGAGAATAAACCCTTGACCATAGGGTGACATCGGCATCCTCCAAATACGTTGCAAGGTCCGGGTTTGCACTCCGTATCTCAGCCATGTACCGGTTAAAATCTGAAACCGTATGGGCATAAGCAGCACCTTTCACCAAGTACAAGAGATGTTTCCCTTTATAAGTTTTGACAATGTTATCTTGAAGGTGATAATAACATATTCCTCGGGTTTCCCAGGGAAACACCTTCTCACACGCACTTTTAATGGCTGCATGCCGGTCGGAGACTATCACGAGAGGCTGCTCATCAGATAAACAACTAGCCAATTTTGTGAAAAACCATTCCCAAGAAGGGTTATCTTCAGCATCTACGATCCCAAAAGCCAATGGAAATATCTGAAAATTCCCATCTTGTGCGGTTGCAACTAACATAGTACCTTCATACTTCCCATGTAGGTGAGTCCCATCCACGACAATGACCCTTCTCTGATACTTAAAACCTCTGATAGAAGCTCCAAAAGAGAGAAATAGATACTTAAATCTTTTTTTAGAATCAAGTTCTATAGCTGTGATAGAACCGGGATTTGCTAAGGAGATTTGCTCGAGATATGATGGTAGACGCGAATACCCATCTTCTGCTGATCCTCTCACCAATATTTGTGCATATACCAGTGCTCTGTATGGAGTGGTGTAATCAAGCGTCATGCCAAACATGTTCTTCATTGCATCAGTGATATGCTGTGGATTCAACCCATCAATGATTCCAACACGATCAATGAAAAGCCTAGCAACATACTTCGGAGTACAGTGTCTCCGCTGAGCGATTCGGTCTCCCATTGAGCATGTATGTGTTTCCACATACTTTGTTACCCAAAACGTGTTTGTTCCATGTTTCACACTCGCTCTCATCTTCCATCCACAACCACTAACCCGACAGGTTGCCACAAAGAGAGTTTTCGTTGACTTATATATTCTGAAGGAGAACTTACGCTTAACTGCTGTCAACCGCAGCTCTGAAAGCAGTGCATCCTTGCTAAAAAAACTCTGGTTGACGTAGATACTGTTACCATTTGATCCTTCTCCTTCAATAGCATAAGTCTTTTTGAATTCTTCAAAACACATATCATCATCTTCTTCCAAATCCTCATCTTTAATCTTTCCATAAACACTGTAATCCTCACCATTCTCGTCCGCTTCAGCAACAATAGAGATATCAACATCCTTCTCCCCATCATCCTCCTCCCCATCATCCTCTTCCCCTTTATGATTCTCATCTTCAACCAAATCATTATCATTTTCAAAAAACTCATCAGCTTCATCATCTTCATCCTCCTCTTCCCTTTCCTCTGAAACTGTTTCCACCTTGCTATGGCTTGATACACAAAGCCGTACTCCATGCGTTTTGGTTATCTCGAGCAAGTTTCGAACTTGTCTATCACTTGTAACATGAATAGGAGGAGTGTCTGGAACCTGCATCATTTCAGCTGGTAACAAGTATGTTATCTCCACATATTCTGTGCTCATGTCCAGGTTATAATCTTCTTGAACCATTGCAACAAGTTCAGCATGTGTCGAACCTTCACTCAACAAAATAGTCTCGCTCCTTTGGAATTATCAACCACAAAATCCCAATTAGAATCTTCCAAAAACCATTCTCCATACACTGCATGTAACTGACGCAACATCTGCAAAATTTCAAAATAAAACACATTAGTAAACATAGAGAAAATGAAAGTTTACTAAACATTGACGCAGACGACTGACGGTTAAGTCGTCTGGAAGACATAGACGACTTACAAGTAAGTCGTCCAAATAGGTCATTTTTGCAATTGACTTTAAAATGGGACGACTTACTAGTAAGTCGTCCAGATTTGTTTGTAAAGAAAAAAATTCTAGACGACTTACTAGTAAGTCGTCCAGGATAAACGGGTTAGTTTTGCATTTGACCGAGTTGTGTCAGATATTTGACTTTTCCTGGACGACTTACAGGTAAGTCGTCTCTGGGAAATCAAAAATTTCAATATTTTATTAAAGCTAGACGACTTACCTGTAAGTCTTCTCAGATTATTTTAAAATTCGAAAATAAAACTTAAATATTTAACTTTTCCCAGACGACTTAATTTAAAGTCGTCTAGGTAGAGGACTTACTTGAAAGTCGTCCGAGAGAAGCAAGGTTTGACCAGAATCTCGGAAAAAAATCTGGACGACTTCGCTTATCCTAGACGACTTTCAGGAAGGTCCTCTACCTAGACGACTTCCAAGTAAGTCGTCTGGGAAAAGTTAAATATTTAAGTTTTATTTTCCAATTGCAAAAGTAACCTGAGACGACTTACAGGTAAGTCGTCTAGCTTTAATAAAATATTGAAATTTTTGATTTCCCAGAGACGACTTACTTGTAAGTCGTCCAGGAAAAGTCAAATATCTGACACAACTCGGTCAAATGCAAAACTAACCCGTTTATCCTGGACGACTTACTAGTAAGTCGTCTAGAACTTTTTTCTTAACAAACAAATTTGGACGATTTATAAGTAAGTCGCCCGTGTGCTTAGAAGACTTACCCGTAAGTTTTCTTCAGCCAGACAACTTACGGGTAAGTCTTCGACGCGAACAAATCTGAAAAAATTTTCAATTTCATACCTTTCACTAGTGAGATGACTTCCTAAGCACAAATAGTCCTCTCCAACCACCCAGAACCTCAAACGAAAGTAACCCACGAAGATTAGTATGCTTGAATGGCTCTACCAAGCCTAAAAAATTTAGAATCAAAAGCTTGAATTTTTTGGATGAATATGGAGACAAAGTTAAAGAGATGTTGTTTTTTGTTCATAACATTTAGTGCCAATCAATTTTAGGTAGTGTCAATCAATTTTAGGTGCATTAAGAGCTTCAAATTGGTTGTTCATGGTGGTTGTGGTATTGATGGCAATGGCAATATTGTAAATATTTGAAGATGATGAGGTTGAGAGAGTAAAAATGCCATTTTCAGAAAAAAAAAACAAGAAAAAAAAAACAATGGCATTTTCGTAAATAATGTGAACATATGGGGTGAATTGGACACAAGAAATGACAAAAAAATGGAGAGGTTAGTTTTGTGTTTGACTTTGAGTTTTGAGTCAATTTTGCAAAAAGGCCATAATTGGATTGCATTTGACTTAATAAATTTGGTTACTATATTATGGTGGGAAGACGTTTGTTACGCCTAGGCGCTGTTATTTTATGTTTACCATGCCTTGCAAATTAATCTCTAAAATGAGTCTTTTCGTTTTCCTATATAGAAACTCATCCTTAACCTGTTAATAACATCCTTAAAACTCCCATTAGGCATCCATAAAGAGCTAAATCATGCTTTAAAGCATTTTAAGTTCGAGAAAGATTAAAAATAAATAAAAGAGAAGGGTCTAAACACTTTGATGATTTAATAAGCGAACATGAAAAAGAGTTAGGCGATCTAATCAGGAAATCCTACAACAGTTTCATCTCCCATGAAATCATATTCGTCAAAGCCATAGGAAAAACGTAACTACTAGTACTACCAAGCGTAACTACAACGGGTTGAGAAAAACGAACCGGTATGTTTGTCTTCATACCTATAGAGGTCACAGCATTGTGCTAAAATCTCAGTCATTTTGATTAACGTCTCCTGATGAGCAAGTCCCACTACAAAAAGATTAGAGAAAGCCTCAGCAGAAAGAAGCACGACGTAAAATATAAGATCACGAGCATATAAATAAGAAGCACTGACTATTAAATCGTTTCTTAGGGATCTTACCCTCGTTTAGTCATTAAAGAAATTCTTCACAGCATCGGCATTGAATCTGGTAGAGTACTGCCATATAAATAGATTGTGTTGTAGAAATCGGACCGGATAGAGCAGGGTCGCAGCTAATAATTTGAGAATTATTGCAATAAATGGAACACCGGATTTAACGTGGAAAACCCCAAAGGGGAAAAACCACGGACAAGGTAGAAGAATTTATTCCGAAGAAAATAATAGGAGTTACAACCTCTCTATTATAACGGAGAAAACTGATAAATAATTCTCTCGTTATAACAGGAGAAAAATATCCAAACTCTCTAAATAATTTTCTCTCAACCCGATCCCAAATACCCGCAAAAAATATCTCAAGAAAAAGTCAAAAACAAAAAAAAGTTTTTTTGTTTTTTTCTTCTCTCTTCTTTTTCTTCTCTCTTCTCTCTTCTCTCTCTCACGTTCCTCTTCTTCTCTGTGATTTTTTTTGTGTTTGGGATGAATTTCTCTTCACCTCACCTTGGGCATTTATAGGAGAAACTTGAGGTGTGAAAGCCACATTTGTTGACAAACTAATTTCAAAATGGGATGGCTGCCTAACTTCACCGGCCAACCTACCATCAAGCACAAAAAACGTGCTTTAACAATCTCCCACTTGAAGATTTGATTGAGGATCAATCGGATCTTCACACCATTCTTTCTACCTTGTCATTTCATGTTGCTTACGTCTCCATCAGGCCACAAGAGGATCGACACCAAATAAATTTGTCAGTAGTGACTGCTTTCGTCAGAAAATCTGCTACGTTTTCTTTCGTATGAATCTTCTGCATATCCACCGTTCCCTCTTCCACTTTCTCACGAACAAAATGATACTGGACTCGTATGTGCTTGGTTTTTGAATGAAAGGCTGGATTCCTTGCAAGATGCACGGCACTCTGACTATCACAAAAAAGAGAAAGGGTCTCTTGTTTGTGCCCGAGTTCCTCCATCACCATCTTCAACCACATTGCCTCTTTACTAGCTTGTGTAGCTGCTATATATTCTGCTTCAGTTGTTGATGTCGCTACAATTGATTGTAGTTTTGAAACCCAACTTACAGCTCCGCTAGCGAGTGCAAACACATAACCAGTTGTGGATTTGCTTCTATCTAGATCGCCAGCATAATCTGAATCAACATAGCCTCTGACAACAAAGTCTGATCCTCCATAACATAATGCAACATCTGAGGTTCCTTTAATGTACCGTAAAATCCTTTTTACAGCATTCCAATGCTCCTTGCCAGGATTCGCCATGTACCGACTTACTACTCCCACTGCTTGTGCAATGTCTGGTCGTGTACAAATCATTGCGAACATTAAGCTCCCCACTGCTGATGCATACGGTACTCGAGACATTTCCATCCTTTCTTCTTCACTGCTAGGACTCATCTCGGAGGATAACTTGAAATTAATAGGAAGTGGGGTAGAGATTGGCTTACAATCTTGCATGTTGAACCTCCGCAAGATTTTCTTCAAATAATTCTTCTGTGACAGCCAAATCTTCCTATTATTTCTGTCTCGGTGAATTTGCATCCCTAGAATCTTGTTTGCTGGTCCCAAGTCCTTCATCTCAAACTCCCTAGCCAACTGAGCCTTCAATTCATTGATACGATCATTGTTGGGGCCTGCTATCAACATGTCGTCTACATACAGCAGCAATGTAATGAACTCTCCTTCACCAAACCTCTTGAAATATGCGCAAGGGTCTGCATGGAGTCTGCTGTATCCAAGGCTCATAATGAAGGAATCAAATCTCTTGTACCAACATCTTGGCGCCTGCTTTAGACCGTACAGAGATTTGTTTAACCTGCAAACCAAGTTCTCCTTTTCTTTTTCTTCAAAACCTTCTGGTTGGAGCATATAAATTTCTTCCTCAAGATCGCCATGAAGAAAAGCTGTTTTCACATCTAACTGCTCTAGATGTAAGTCAAATGTAGCACACATTGCCAACAGCATCCGAACTGTTGTGAGCCGAACCACAGGTGAAAAGATTTCATTAAAGTCGATGTCTTCTTTCTGAGCATATCCTTTCACCACCAATCTAGCACGGTACCGCTCCACTTGGTCATCACCATTTCGCTTGATCTTATATACCCATTTGTTTCCAATGGCTTTTCTTCCTGGTGGTAATGATACAAGCTCCCAAGTTTTATTCTTATGTAAAGCTTCAATTTCTTCTTGCATTGCTTCCATCCACTGAGATACATCTGGACTGCTCATTGCTTCTTGAAGATTTGATGGCTCCCCGTCCTCAGTTAAAAGACAGTATGCAACATTGCAGCTCATATCATAATCTTTGTGCCAGGCTGGTGTAGTCCTTACACGCTTTCCTTTACCAAGTTCTTCTTCAGACTCAGCAAGTTCTTCTTCCTCGTGTTCTGGTGTTGCTTCAGAAGAATTCTCTTTTTCCACCCGTACTGCTACGATCTCTGACCTTTCTTTTGAACTGCTATTTTCTTCTTCGATCTTTTTATCTTCTGTGAAGATAACATCCCTGCTGATTATAACCTTGTGGGCAGTGGGATCCCACAGGCGATACCCCTTCACTCCATCAGCATATCCCAAGAACAAGCACCTTCTAGATTTTGGATCTAGTTTTGTAGTTTCTTGGGTATTGTACATCACGTACACTGGGCTCCCAAATATATGGAGATCTGAATAGTCTACTGGCTTACTTGTCCACATCTCCATCGGTGTCTTCAACTCAATTGCCGTTGATGGCGACCGATTTATCACATAACAGGCGGTGTTGACTGCTTCTGCCCAAAACTTCTTCTCTAAGCTTGCAGCTCCCAACATTGCTCTTGTTCTTTCTAACAGAGTCCTGTTCATCCGCTCTGCCACTCCATTTTGTTGAGGAGTGTATGATGTAGTGAACTGCCTTTTGATGCCCTCTGCTTTACAGAATTTGATAAATGCATCACTAGTGTATTCACCTCCATTATCTGACCTCAAACACTTGATCTTCTTTTCAGATTCAAGTTCCACCCGTGCTTTGAAAACTTTGAAGACTGAAAACACATCCGCCTTACTCTTGATAGGATACACCCAACATCTCCTAGAGTAGTCATCGATGAAGGACACAAAGTACTTCGCTCCTCCTAGTGATGTAACTGGTGCTTGCCACACATCAGAGTGAACCAATTCTAGAACAGTTTTACTTCTAGAACTCGATGTGCTAAACTTCAACCGATGCTGCTTGCTTGTAATACAATGCTCACAAAAGGATAATGATACCTTTGTGAGACCCGGAAGTAACTTCTTCTCTGCAAGAATTTTCATGCCTTGTTCCGACATATGCCCAAGTTTCTGATGCCACACCGTTGTAGCCTTCTCACTGGAACAACTTGAAGCAACAGATGCTTCTAATTCTGACAGAGTTTCTCCTTTTAACATGTATAACTTCGCAGCTATCTTCTCTCCTTTCATAAGCACAATTGCTCCTCTAATTACTTTTAGAGTTCCATTCTCGACTTCAACTTTGCAACCAAAATCATCAAGTTGCCCCACAGATAATAAATTCTTTTTCAGGCCTTCCACGTGCCGCACCTCATGAATAGTACAAACTGTACCATCATACATCTTCAGTTGAATGGATCCAGTGCCAACAATCTTAAGTTCATGATCATTGCAACTGTACACAGATCCTCCACAGATAGGTTCATATTGATGGAACCAATCTCTTCTAGAGGTCATGTGATATGTAGCTCCTGAGTCGAACAACCATATATCAGCGAACCTTCTCCTGTTTTCGCTTGAAATTGCTGCTTCACAACACAAGGCTACTCCATTATCTGAAGTGTTTGCAACATTTCCTTGAGGGTTGGAATTCTTTAATTCCCAACAATCCTTCTTCAAGTGACCCTTCTTGCCACAGTGGTAGCATTTATAAATCTTCTTACTTCTTGACTTTGATCTACCATGTTTGTGACTCCCACTTGAGCCATGCTCCATTGATCTTCCTCTCATCACCGTCAATGCCTCCACTTGTGGAGTTTCTCGTCTGTCTTCCTTACTTTTGCGCCGACTTTCTTCTTCCAGAACCGCAGCTGCAACATCGTCAAAGACTAGACTGTCGGTGGAGACATTATTTGTTAAGTTGATGATGAGTTGATCATATGAATCTGGTAGACTTTGAAGTAGAAGCTCAGCACGCTCCTGTGATTCTACTTTATAGCTCAACGAAGTGAGTTGAGAAAATAAAGTATTCAAGGTGTTGATGTGCTCCGTCACTGAAGTAGATTCCGCCATCCGTAGAGTATAAAGCTTCCTCTTAAGGAAAATTTTGTTGTGCAGCGACTTGGCCTCGTACAATTTTGCAAGGTGATCCCATATCTCCTTTGCAGTCTTCTTCTCCTCAATGCTTGACAACACTCCATCTGCAAGTGCAAGGTGAAGATTTGCAATAGCATTCCCGTCCATCTCGTTCCACTTATCATCATCCGTGTATGTAGCCGGCCTTTCACTAATGGCCGCTAAGCAGCTATCTTTCCTCAAAATAGCCTTCATCTTCAACTTCCACAGCGCAAAATTGCTGCCGTTGAATTTTTCGATCTCAAATTTTGCCGCCATTGCTTCTTCCAGAACCTATGCTCTGATACCACTTGTTGTAGAAATCGGACCGGATAGAGCAGGGTCGCAGCTAATAATTTGAGAATTATTGCAATAAATGGAACACCGGATTTAACGTGGAAAACCCCAAAGGGGAAAAACCACGGACAAGGTAGAAGAATTTATTCCGAGGAAAATAATAGGAGTTACAACCTCTCTATTATAACGGAGAAAACTGATAAATAATTCTCTCGTTATAACAGGAGAAAAATATCCAAACTCTCTAAATAATTTTCTCTCAACCCGATCCCAAATACCCGCAAAAAATATCTCAAGAAAAAGTCAAAAACAAAAAAAAGTTTTTTTGTTTTTTTCTTCTCTCTTCTTTTTCTTCTCTCTTCTCTCTTCTCTCTCTCACGTTCCTCTTCTTCTCTGTGATTTTTTTTGTGTTTGGGATGAATTTCTCTTCACCTCACCTTGGGCATTTATAGGAGAAACTTGAGGTGTGAAAGCCACATTTGTTGACAAACTAATTTCAAAATGGGATGGCTGCCTAACTTCACCGGCCAACCTACCATCAAGCACAAAAAACGTGCTTTAACAGATTGCATGTCTGAATAATTACAATTAAAAATGATATAAATGTGAGAATATGCTAGGAACCATTAGGAGCATGGACCAAACCACATAGTATTCTGAGTTGTTGCAGTCACTGCAATCCAAAATGTTTGATGAAGCTTGAGTATTAACCTGCATTAGTAAACATTTAGTGGAGTACGAAAGGAACCACCTTCAGTGTCACTGTAACATGGGAACCCTAGGAATAGGTTTTTGTTTCTGTGATCTGTTCTTAACCTTAATCTCAACTTTCACTGAATTTCTTCTTTTATTTGTCTGAAAAAAATTTAAAAACGCCATGAAGATGAATTTCTTTTTAGATCTTTGTGTTTCGTTCCAATAGCTCTTAAAGAGATACAAATTGAAAATAACTGACATAATGTACATGAAAGTTTTAATGATTCAGTGAGTAGTAGTAGCGGTCAGAGTCGTCGGAGAAAGCAAGCGAAGAAGGGATTAGGAGGATGAGTCGCCAAGTATCGTCCTCGCAGCCTAAGCTTTCCACCAACGTCCAGTCTCTAGATTTTGATGAGGTGAAGGTTGGGGAGATGAAGAGAACAACTGTTTTGGGTTATAAATTTAATGGCGGAAACTTTATCGTAATGGAAATAAAAAATTGCACCCGAGAATTGTAATAGGTAGTTGACGTTAGAGATTTGTTGAAAAAGATGAAAGTAAGCGCTCCCAAATTTCTCTCCCAATCCTAAATCGCCCTCGGTCTCGAATCGTCGTCTCCGCCTTGCATCTCTGGCGCCGTTTGGCAGTGTGAGAGGGCATGTTCTCATCCCGCGAAGTCCATCTCCTCCTCATCCCCTTGCTTCTGCCCTCTTCGCCTCTCCTTCTTTTTTTTTTTTTTTTTTTTTTGCTAAAATTTGGTTCGCCTCTCCTTCTTGCTAGGTCTTCTGGATTTGTAGGATCTCATCTTATGGATAGTCAAAAATCAGAGGCGTCTCTGGTTCCTATGGAACTCCGGCGGCGATAGTCGATTATGGGACATCTTGGGGAGCCTTGGGTCTTCCGGTAGACATTGATTGTGCTCGATTTGGGTCAGATCTGAGATTTGGGACATGCCGGAATAATGTTTATTCCGGTAGACATTGATGTTGGGATCGTGATAGGCCCATGTCCAACTCTTTATTTTCTTATTAGTACGATATTGTTCACTTTGGGCCTTAGAGGCTGGCCCGCATGGTTTTACTTTTGGTTTCCTTCCCAAAAGGCCTCGTACTATTAGAGTTGGACTACTCTTTATATATTAGACACTCCTTGTCTAAACTTCCAATGTGGGACTTTGTTTGATATCTCACATTCTCCCCCTCAAACTAAGGACCACACTCATCTCGTGTGTTATAGCCTTTAGCGAAACTCCTTTATCGCAAGGTTACTTTGAGAATGTTGCTCCCACACTTATAGGATCTTTTTGACTAGTTTCTGCTGAACCTCCATTTCCTACTTGAAGGGTCCCATTCCTACTCGAAGGGTATTTTGGTCTTCTTGCAGATCTTCGTCAAACCGCTCTGATACCAATTGTTGGGATCGTGATAGGCCCATGTCCAACTCTTTATTTTCTTATTAGTACGATATTGTCCACTTTGGGCCTTAGAGGCTGGCCCGCATGGTTTTACTTTTGGTTTCCTTCCCAAAAGGCCTCGTACTATTAGAGTTGGACTACTCTTTATATATTAGACACTTCTTGTCTAAACTTCCAATGTGGGACTTTGTTTGATATCTCACATTGATAAGTCTCTCATACGTGTGGTACCTTCTTGGAATAATACGAACATCGTGGAGATGCACTGTTTGGTACAAGAAATGGGTAAAGAAATTGTTCGTGGACAGTCTGACAAGCCTGGAGAACGAGAATTCCTAATGGATTCAAAGGATGTTTGCAATATTCTTAAAGATCGCACCGTAAGTTCTATAACTCTTTGCCTATAAAATCACATTTTCCCTTTCTTAAGACAATAACTCTTGTGTATTTTCAGGGTACTGAAAAGCTTATAGGTATATCAATGGATTTAGATAAGATTGATAAGGTGAAGATACATGAGAAGGCCTTTAAAAAGATGAGTAATCTCCGTTTCTTGAAATTCTATAGAAGGTCACTGCAACCGAAGAAAGAAGTTAGATGGCAATCACCCAAAACACTCGATGATTTTCCTGATGAACTCAAATTACTTAGTTGGCCAGGATATCCTATGGACTGCATGCCTTCTAATTTTTGTCCTGAGTATCTAGTTGAACTCAGCATGCCCAACATCAACCTTAAAAGGCTGTGGAAAGGAGTTGAGGTTAGTGTCCATTAGTTATTAGAATGTGGTTGATCAAAATAGTTGCAATCCAATTCATAGACGTGGACAAATATGCTAGTATTACCAGTATGGTTTTGAAAGTGCGAGAACTAACCACAAGAATACCATAACGGTTGACAAAAAAAAATACCATAACACAATTACGCAAGAGAACTTTTTACAGAGAAATATATATTTTTGTAGTTGATTTTTTAGTGCATTTAGAGCACCATAACCCTAAAACCCCATTTGGGATCTTTATTATTTTTTTGTCTGATTTAAATTTTCTCTTGCGTAATTGTGTTATGGTATTTTTTTTTGTCTAATAGCGTTTACAGGTAAATTGTTACAACACACCTCTATTGCTTACTCTATAATAGAAATTGTTATACTATCATATATTTAGAGATCAAAAAATGATAATCCATTATTTTCTTATTTTATATTTACAGATTGTTATTATAGAGAAATACATTGTAATATATTTTATTTATATTATAGATATAAAATACTTAAATACATTGGAAATAGACATTGTTATATTATCCTCTGTTTTAAAAAGTTTGGATTCTAGTATAAGAACTCGCAGGACCATGTTTTACATGTGTAATACGGTCCTTTGATTGTTGTCTTAATTCTTTTTCTTTATTCAGCCTCTTACAAGCCTCACGAAGATAGTGTTGTCGGGATCTACAAACCTGAAACAAATCCCAGATCTTTCAATGGGAACAAGTCTAGAGACACTTAATCTCAATGGTTGTTCGAGTCTGGTTGAGCTAACTCTTTCATCAATTCAGAATCTTAATAAACTGACCACCTTGGAAATGATAGGATGCTCAAGTCTTGAGACTCTCCCAAGTGGCATCAACCTAAAATCTCTCTATCGTCTCAATCTCAGTGAATGTCCACGGCTGAAGAGTTTTCCAGATATCTCAAGCAATATCTCGACTCTTTATCTTAACCAAACAGCAATCGAAGAAGTCCCTCCTTGGATCAATATCTTCTCTAGCCTTGAGGCCCTGGAAATGTGGGAATGCAAACAGCTCAAATGCATCTCACCAAGCGTCTTCAAGCTTGAAAATATTGACGAGGTTTTCCTCTCAGACTGCGAGCAATTGGCTGAAGTTAGCTTGCTAGACTCTCCACTGTAGGAAGCAGAAGACACCAGTAATACTTACAGTAAGTTGTCATTAATAAGTTTCATCAACTGCCTCAGTCTGGATCAAGAAACCTTCATTCAACAATCAGCTTCCAAGTATCTGATCTTACCAGGTGTTGAAGTGCCCCCTTGTTTTACTCACCCATCTACTGGGAGCACCTTTAACATCCCTCTACATCATTCTTCTCTCTCCCAACAACCTGTCTTGGACTTCAAGGTTTGTGTTGTGGTTTCTGATGTGGATGCTGTTTCTGAAGGAACAGAAACCGCTGACCATCATCTTTGCTTTATAGACATTGAGGTGCATTGTCGGTTTAAAGATAACCACGGGAACTACTATGGGTCAGAAGAATCAATAGATTTCTCCTTACCTCAGAAGTATGATCATCTGATTATATTTGACTGTCCTTTCCGTCAAAACCAAGGCAATGGTAAATCGAATTGCGAACAAGTTGAGATAGAGCTTAGTCTCGTAAGTACAGGACTCAGACTTATAGGATGCGGTTTAAAATGCCAATGACTGCTTGTACAATCTCCTTACTTCAAAATATTACTATTTTTTGGTCATGCTCGGACCTATTGTAACGTTTTTCATACATTTTTGTGAATGAAAATGTATTACTAACAAAGTTTTATTTATTTCTGAAAAAGAAAAAGAAAAATGTATTGCATGATAATTATTAGTCTTAGGAAACTCAAGAGTCAAGAACTTATTAACTTGCATCGTAAGAACATGATTAACCCTAAGAACCTCATTAGGAGTTCTTATTTTTTTTTATTTTTTCTGATTTTTTTTTAAATTAAAAACAAACCAATCGCACGCTGTCACATGTCAGTGGAGCTCGTGAACAGTACGAGAACCCAAACAAAGTGGATTCTTAATTAAGAGTTTTAAGAGTTGGTTCTTAAAGTTTTGGTGAGCCCCACTCCTTAAGAACCCTCTTAAGAACCACCTTTAATCATGCCTTAGGTATTTAGATTCGTCTATAAACTTCTACTAAGAGTTTTCTTCAACTTAGAAACCTATTAACAATGAAAATTGTTGCTTCTCGAAGACGGTTTTTTTTTTCCAGAACAATAAGCTAAGAAAGGTATGTGTTTGAAAGTGGATTAATAAGTATTGGAATTATATAGCGATTAATGAGATATGAGCCTTAATCTCTAGAGAATGTGTATACAACTATAAAATCTTGGATTTTTTTTGTTAAGTAATATAAGGAACTTGAAGCAATGTACTTAGAGAAAATGACTAGAATAGAACAGAAAAATTGAAATATTACTAGAATAGCATACATTTTCTAAAAATTACTAGAATGTTTTTGACCCTAGTAAATTACAATAAACACCCTTCTTAGTTTGCCTATATTTTTAATTAGGAATGCCATGTCAGCAAACCGTATTCCACGTCACCTTAACCGTATTCCACCTCACCTTATACGTATTTCATGTCATTAATTAGTTCAAAACAAGAAAAAAAAACCCAACTCCCCACTCCCTCTTCCGAAGTCGAATTCTTCAAACCCTAGAGAGAGTTTTTCATTGTGTCGCTGTTCTCTCCTCCGTGAACTCGTCTTCTCCAGTCTAGCATTGTCTCTGAAAACTGTCGAGAAGAAATGCCGTCATCTTCTTCTCGGAAATCGTCTACTCCGAAATCGTCCACTCCGAAAAAGTCAGATCCGCAAAAGTCTTCTCTGGTAAGTTTCGACTGAGTTTGATCTATACTGTGATTGAGTTTAATATATGTTGCGACTGAGTTTGATTTAAGTTGTGACTTCACAGTGTGATTTTAGTTGTGGCTGAGTTTGACATATATCGTGGTTGAGTTTGATTTATCTTGTGGCTGATTTGTTATATATATCGGCTGAGTTATCTATCTTGTTTTAGCTGAGTATTTGATTATGGCTGTGGCTGATTTATTTTTCCGTTTTAGGTTAGTTAGTTGTATATTCGGCTGAATTATATATGTCTTCTTATGATCAGATGGATGTTTCTGAAGATCAAACACGAGATTACCCTCCAAGACTGTATCCTGAAGGGGCTTCTAATCTTGAAAACAAAGAGATCAATCACAATTTCTATATGGGAGACTTCCCTATGATCAGAGAAGCATTAGGTAAGGATGTGTGGGATGAGGTGAAGAAGTTTCCGGTTGGAATCATTGCTAAGTTAGCTGATAGCTCAAGTGTGTGGTCTGGTAAGACTGTACATTATCTACTTTGTAGACAGCTGCGTGTTGCTAAGAAGGAGATTTGGAGTCTCGTTGTTGATGAACCCATCAGGTTTGGACTAAACGAATTTGGTGCGATAACTGGGTTAAACACAGACCCAATGCCAACGGAAAGTTTTGAACCTCCTGAACAATACAGAGCTTTCTGGGATGAGTTGAAGGTGCCGCATGGGATGGGACCCAAGTTAGTTGAACTGATGTCCGCTATAGAGTACTGTCGGCCCTGGAGCTTTGAAAAGCGCAAATGGTTGGGGCTGTTAGTTCTTCAAGCCATTGGTCTTTATGATTTGCATCATAATTCTAGGATACCCTTTGAAAGTGCAATAAGAGTATTCGACGATGAAGCTATGATGACATATCCATGGGGTCGTTCTGCATATGAAGTTCTTGTTAATTCAATTAAGATGTTGAGTCCACACGGAAAGTCATACACCCTGAACGGCCTGAAGGACGTTTTATTGGTTTGGGCATATGAATCTGTCATTTGCTTCGGAGAGTGTTTCGGGAAATTGATAAGTGACGACGAGATTCCTCTTTTTCGATGGGGTGGAAGTCGTACTCGAGCAAGTTTTGATACTGTCTTATCTCGTGAGATCGAAGAGCATGGAAAGGTAAGATAGAGACGTTTCGTATTACCTGTATTACGGCTGAGTTATGAGATTTATTAAGCTGGGTTTTAGATAGAGACGTTTCGTATTACCTCTATTACGGCTGAGTTATCTAGCTTTTTTTTATTTGACTGATTTGTGATATACTTTTGTAGGTTCGCGTGAGGAATATGGTCATGAAGGAGTGTTTAGAAGAGTTGTTTCCCGAGTGGCCGGATGAAGCAGATGACCCACAACTTGTGAACTTGATAAAAGACCTACATGCTGGTCGCTCTGTTAAAGGTTTTTGGAATGTGCAGAGCAATGAGAAGAAGAAAAGAACAAAGGCTGGAGTTTCGGCTGAGGATGAGCCACCAACAAAGAAGCAGAAGAAAGGTAAGAAAAAGGAAGCTTTTGATGTAGAGAAGAATATGAAGACGGAGAAGGCAGAGAGAAAGGGTCCTACCGAGGAGGAAGGTAGGGAAGATAACAAGGCGGCTCTGCAGAACATATTGTCTTTTCTGGATAATATTTCCAGAAAAGTTGACAAGTATGATGATAAATTCAATATGGTTGAGTCGCGGTTAACTACACACGATTCCACCTTGGGAGAGTTAACACGATACATCGGCGAAGCAGTAAAAAATGCAGTCGATGAGGTTCTGAAAGTTTCTACGAAAGGGGTATCCGTCGAAAACCATGATGACCTCGGAGAATTCGAACCCCTGCTGTTGCCAGTATCCGCAGCGGAGCAGACTCTTCAGCAATATTCTGTTAACAGTCCACCCCCAGCTAAGACCCCTGTTGCTAGTCCAGCCGCAACTAAGACCCCGCTTGCTACTCCAGCCGGAACTAAGAACCCGCTTGCTACTCCAGCCGCAGCTAAGACCCCGCTTGCTACTCCAGCCGGAACTAAGAACCCGCTTGCTACTCCAGCCGCAGCTAAGACCCCGCTTGCTACTCCAGCCGGAACTAAGAACCCGCTTGCTACTCCAGATGCAGCTAAGACCCCTGCCAAGGCAACCGATGTGAAGCAGCTTGGTAAAATCAACCTCAACCTCAGAGGTTTGAGAGATAAAGCTCCCAAGGCAACTGAGGTTAAAAAGAACTTGGCTGAGGATCTCGAAGGTAAAAATCAACCTGATTTCGTTACTGTTTCTCCTGCAAAAAACCCAGTATGTGGACGAGTCTTGAGAGTGAAGAGAAAGAAAGATGCTGATGTACCAAAGAAAGAGGCTGATGCGAAGATGAAGGAGGAGGAGGAGGTTGTATTAACAAAGAAGCAGATCGCTGCTAAGAAGAAGGAGGAGGCTGCGAGAAAGAGGAAAGAGGCGGCAGAGAAAAGGAAACTGAACGCTGAGTTAAAGAAGAAGGAGAAGGCTGAGTTAAAGAAGGAGAAGGCTGAGTTAAAGAAGGAGAAGGCTGAGTTAAAGAAGGAGGCTGAGATAAAGCAGGAGGACAGTGAGGTAAAGGATGTGACCGGCTTACCTGAGGCGATTGCCTACGAATTTTTTCGGAGTCAGACGAGGAGGAAGAGGAAAAGAATAGGTCCGCAAAAATAAAGCAAATCCGAGAGAGAGATGTTAAATTAGGTCCCGATGGGCGTCCGTTTGGGCCAGAATCTGCTCCTTCAGGACTTGTTTTTCCTTACATTGGAGACAATGAGACGACGTGTATGAGGAAGAATGTCGAACCATCACCAGCAATATATGATCCTCTAGCACCTGTTGATCCGGAGAAACTGACTGCATTGAAAGAATTCCTAAAGCAATTCAAGTAAGGACCTTTAGATCATCTGCTGATACATCTAACATCAATCCCTCCATAAACTGATTTGTGTTTAATTGATAGGGGCCAGAAACTACGAAGAACATCTGACGATGAATACTCGTTCTTCCAAATGCTTGTCGCTGAGAGAAAGAATTGGCCACTGCGTATATTTGGATGGCTGTTCGATAATGTAAGTCAACTTGATGGCTGAGTTTATTAATTACTGGTTGAGTTATAATATTCGTGATGGCTGCATTATAGATGTTTTTACTATTCTTTGTACAGCATATCGCTGCGTATACTAGAGTCCTCATCCGAAGGTCCACCCAAGATCCCACCCCATTTTGGTCTAAGCGCATTGCGTTTGTTGACAATTGGTTTCAAAATCAATGGATCGCGGATTACAAGATGTTCAGCATGAAACCGAAAGCCTTCAAATTCATTGGCCTCGCGTATGAAGAATTAGTTAACGGCCTCCTTCCAGCTGAGATTCCTACTAACTTGAAGTGGATAAAAGATGTGGATCACTTGTACGGAGTTATTAATGTTGGAGGCGATCACTGGGTGGCGTATCACGTGGATCTGCTGAAGGGGAAGATTGATTGCTACGATTCAATCATTGGACATGTAACACCCGAAAGCGAGACGAAGATTGTAGTTGCATTTAGACCGCTTACACAAATGATCCCTGCAATGATGAACGACCTTGTTCCACATGATTTACGAAAACCTAGCTCGAAGCAGTTTCTGTTGAGAAGGAGGAAAGTCGAACACGTTCCACAAAACTACCTTGTCGGTGATTGTGGGGTGTATGCATTGAAGTTTATCGAATGTCTAGCACTCGGTGTGACTTTTGACGGGATAAACGATGCTAATATTCAAGGTATACGGGTGAAGATGGGAACATAAATTCTCGAAGACGGATGCTATAAGTCGATTATTGTTCCCATTGGCTAGATAATTACTGAAACTGAACTCTTATGTATTTCCCTTTCTGATTGCTATGTATTTGACTTTGACTTAAGATAAAACTCAGCCTTATCGTTTATTTATCTAGGCAATGTATTGACTTGTTATTCAGCCATACCCTAAACACGACTTCAACCCAACCGTTACGAGGAGAGAACTCTGCCGTAACCTAACCATATAACTCAGCCATACCCCAAACATGCCTAGAAGTCATAAAATTTAATGCAAGCACTCTAAAATTGTTAATTAGAGTTAATATGTTCATTATTACTTGACTATTAATAAAATGTGTGCATCCACTTCATTGAATTTACAAGTTGAGAATCGATAATGATGTTGAGGTAAATGTTGTCATACAATCACTTGTAGATAAGATATATGTTGAGAGTGTAAATCATATATATAAAGTAAATCATATACATTGTACTCTGAATAATTGTATTCACATTCTTATATGTCTCAGTAAACCTTAAGCCATAAATCATCAAGCCTATACCTCAAATCATTAACCCTAGACCCTAAACCCTAAATATAAATCAACATAACTCAGCCATCACGAACTTATAAACCAGCCGTAAGTTTAACTTAATCGTGACGTTTAGGTTTTTTCAGCGGGAAAACATAATTCCGGTATTTTTTCGTTTTCTCTCACGACGTTTCGTAGTCCTATTTCTCTCTATATATAGTTCCCCTCTTTTAACCCCCTATCTGTCCATCACCAAAGTATTTAGAAAAACCTAGCCACTTCCGATATGTCCGTTGTTCCTGGTTATACCTCAAAGTTAGATAGCAGTGTCAATGTCATTCTAAGTTCTGGTAATCGGGATAACCTCCCCGTTCTTAACCCTGGTCGCGGAATCGTGGTAGACAAAAAGAGTAGTACGTGGTTTAGATTTTTACACGATCTCTCACAGGCGATCCCTCCCATTCTTGCACAAGGCTGGTTACATGAGTGGCCAACGTACCGCTTCATTCCCGATCATTTTAAGGAACGATGGTTTCTTGTACTCGCGGTAAGCATGATTTTGTTTCCATCACAGATCTACGAACAGCAGTAACCCTTTTAGTATGTTTTTTTTTGCTATAGAGACATAACAAATGGGATCGGAGACATAATCTGACTGTTTGGACACAGTTTAATCTCTTGGCGAGGACGATTTTTCGAACTCAGATGCGCATGATGAGGAAGAGTTGGGCGCTTGGTGGCGAGAAGCCTGACTGGATGTTAACCGGAGTTTGGCTTGCTCTGATCGATATGTTTGAAGAGTTTGGACCTGATAATTTTGGAATATGAATTACTTTCGACAAGTCTTTTATTTTGTTTGACTTATGAGTATATATCTCAGCCTTTATGTTATTAATATTCCTATAACTCAGCCATAATGTTTGCATCCATACGTTTTTTGTTTACCTTTTATGTAAGATATTTTGGTTTTCGAAAATATCACTCATGCGTATCCGATTAATAATTAGTCATGTTAAATACGCCTTAATTTTGTTACCGAGAAATGTATATTACCGAAGCAATGATTAATCAGTTATCATATCAAGAAATTTATATTAACGAGAACGTAGTAGGCGAGTTTGGATTGCTCTACATACAAGGGTTTGGTATGACTCGGCCGTTATGTATATATAACTCGGCCGTTAGTCATGTTAAATACGCATAGAAGACTAATACCGAGAAATTTATATTACACAAGCAATGATTATTAACGTCAGCCTTTAGACACCATGTTGTACATAAAAGCATAGGGAAGAACATCAGAGTAATAAGAGAGATTATAGCTACATCTTCACCATTTCGTTGTGTCCGTATACGCGCTAATCGGTTCAAACTCACGGAAGAACAGAGCAACCTCTTTGATCCAGAAACAGCGGTCACAGCAGTTGTCACCCTTACTTTGTGAAACGTCCCACAACACCCAATCTATGTCGACAACAGGAACACATGGGCAACTGAAGAACGATGGACAAATGAGCATATGGAACAAGTCCATCCTTACGCGGTAGTCTTCGCCATGCCACAATCCCCATCCCCATTTCAGATCTCGAACGAGTTTCCCAACTCTGGCCACTGATTCTCTTGTAAAACGAGCGAAGTACTCCTCATCGTTCCAAAAGATCTTCCGAGTCATTGCGTACACATACAGGGCTCGCTCATATCCAGCATCCGCTGCAGCCTTCAAGAGAGAAAGTCCATATTCTTTGATGTTATAGGTGTAGAAATACTGTACACCCTTCAAATAGAGTGTGCTTGGGTTTCCTTCGTCGTAGCAAGTTTTCAACAACGAAGGAGGCATATGGTGTCCCCAGGGAAACGATAACACATCGAAGAAACGGTAAACACTACGCCGATCAGTTAACGCCTTCATCGACTTGCATGTAACTCTGAGGTTGAAGAAATCGTTGAAGGAGTTAGCGGCCACACGTTCAACCACCGAGGCTTGAATTTCTTCGGGCAGTTCAAGAATCGGGAAAGACTCCATTTTCTGTCAGTTTTGTTAAGTTTATGATGGTCAAAGTGTATAAATAAGGGGTTGAGAAGAGAAGGTCTCTTTAACATAGCGACTGTTCGTTTGATAGGCGGGAATATAAAACACGCCTTCTCGTGTTTAAAATTAATTAATAAGTCAGCCATAATTAAAGCATAACTCAGTCGACTGAAAAGACCCTATAATTAATGGAAAACCCAGTCGAGAACGCTATAATTAACCCTACATGTAGATGTAAGCAGATAGGTGACGCCAATTACTGCCACGTTTGGCGAGGAACAGACGGACTGAGTCGAAAAGACATTCAAATCAATAACTCCGCTGTGACAACTCAGCTAGATGAATGGAAACCCAGCTGTAACATATACTATTTAAGCTCTATAATTAATGGAAAACCCAGTCGAGAACGCTATAATTAACCCTACATGTAGATGTAAGCAGATAGGTGACGCCAATTACTGCCACGTTTGGCGAGGAACAGACGGACTGAGTCGATTGAAAAGACATTCAAATCAATAACTCCGCTGTGACAACTCAGCTAGATGAATGGAAACCCAGCTGTAACATATACTATTTAAGCTCTATAACTCAGTCGTAACGTTTATCCCGCGATATTTATTGTTTCCAATTTTGAATTATTAAAATATCAGATAGGCATGTTTAATACGACTTATTAGTCGTAATATCGAGGACGCCATAATTAACCCTACATGTAGATGTAAGTAGATAGGGTGACGGCAATTAACTCAGCCATTAGTGCCACGTTTCGCAAGGCATGCTTACGCGTGTTAATTGCAAATAAGTTAAGATATCGAGGACATTATATTACCGAGGCAATAATTAACCCTAAACGGCGACGTTTATAACCGAGGCAATAATTAACTCAGTCGTATTCTCAAATTTGTAACCCAGCCTTAATTTATAACTCAGCCTTCAAGACTAACTTTAGGCGGGAAAATATAACCTAGTTACCGAGGCAGACATTAAACGTCGACGTTTCATTGTTTACTGTTATAGTATTGCATTCATCTTACAACATGTGGTCTGTTTCATACTTGTTCCCAACAAAAAAGAGAAATAATGTCTTCCTCATCATGTTCAGTTTCATCTCGGATGATTTCTAGAGGTATGCCGAGACAGTGCTGGTGTGGTGAACCGTCTGGACTACGTACATCGACGTCAACTAAGAATCCAGGAAGATTGTACTATTGCTGTGCAAGAGGGTATCATAAAGTTAGCTTTAGTTCATCTTTTACGTTTTTTTAGTTCATCATAATTATGTGATACTAAGATATGATTATATTGGTTACAGCAGATGCATATATTCAAATGGGCTGATGAGTGTTTGGTTGAGGAGGTTGATGATCTGATGGTGGTGGTAAGTGACATGAAGAAACACTTGGCGGAGGTAGGTGTTAAGGTTGCTCGTCTGGAGAATACGGCTGAAGGATTAAGGAAGGGAGCCGAGGTTAGCTGTTTGACGAATGTGGTGGTTTGTGGATTAGTTCTTGCTGTATGTTGCTACTATTACCTAATGTAGTCTTGTATTGTAATAACAACTCAGTCTTTACTAATAATAACTCAGCCGAAACCAGCCGGGTCTTTGCAATACCTCAGCCATAAAGGTCGGTAACCCAGCCGTAATGTTTATTATTCAGACAAAACGTCCCTATAACTAAGTCCTTAAATTTGATTGTAGTACATAAAGGAAAAGGAACGAACATCAACATATTTAACTCAGCCGTAACATTTGAATAACTCAGTCGTTGAAAATCTATAACTCAGTCGTTGAAAATCTATAACTCAGTCGTTGAAAATATATAACTCAGCCGTAAATTGAAAAAAATAAGTACTTAAAACATTCATAGATTAATTGATTGTAGTACATAAAGGAAAAGGAACGATCATCAACATAATATATACGCATCTTCACCATAGTCTGGTGTCCCTAAACAAGTTCGTCGGTTGAAACTCTCGGAAGAACAGCCCCACCTCCTTGATCCAGAAACAGCGGTCACACATGTTCTCACCCTTACTGTTCTCAATGTGATACAAGAGCCAATCTATGTCCAGAACAGGAACACATGGGCAACTGTAGAACGTTGGACCAACGTTTATGATGAACAAGTCCCTCTTTAGGAGGAAGTCTTCACCATGCAACGTACCCCATCCCCATTTCAGATCTCGAACGAGTTTCCCAACTCTGGCCACTGATTCTCTTGAAAAACGAGCGAAGTACTCCTCATCGTTCCAATAGATTTTCCGAGTCATTGCGTACACATACACGGCTCGCTCATATCCAGCATCCGCTGCAGCCTTCAAGAGAGCAAGTCCTTCATCTTTTTGGTTACATGTGTAGAAATACTGCACACCCTTCAAATAGAGTGTGCTTGGGTTTCCTTCTTCGTAGCACACTTTCATCAAAGAAGCAGGCATACGGAGTCCCCAAGGAAAGGTTAACAGATCGAAGAAATGGTATACCCTACGCCGATAAGTTAACGCCTTCATCGACTTGCACGTAACTCTGAGGTTGAAGAAATCTTGGAAGGAGGAGTTAGCGGCCACACGTTCAACCACCACTGCTTGAATTTCTTCGGGCAGTTCAAGAATCGGGAAAGACTCCATTTTCTGTGAGTTTCGTTGGTATAGATTGTGTTAAAAGTGATTTAAAGATAAATAAGTCAGCCACAACTAAGGTCTCTAAATAATGGGTTGAAAAGGTGTCTTCAACAGAGCGACGTATCGTTTGATTGGCGGGAATTTTAAACAGTACGCTTCGTAATTCGTAATACATAAGTCAGCCGTAATGAAAACATATTTCATTCCTTAAGAAATTATAACTCAGCTAGATGAACTAAATCCAGTCGTTAAACAACAATAACTCAGGCGTAACGTTTATCCTGCCATGTTTATTGTTTCCAATTGGGAATTATTTTAAAAAGATAAATCAGTTACGCGTGGTAAATACGAGTGAGTTGTCAAATCGATGACGCAATAATTAACCCTACGAGTCGGTCTAACAAGATACAGTGACGTCAAAATAACTCAGCCATAACTGCAGCGTTTTGAAAATATCAGTTGGCGTGGTGAATAAGCTGTCAAATCGAGGACATTTAATTACCGAGCCTTTACTTTCAAGTAATGGTTAACTTCTCCATTTAGTGATGGAAAGACACGAGTGCACTAAACAGTCACATCCGTTGGAGATAATCATCATTATATACCACCATATAGTCTCATTCCAGAAACCACTCCTTTCCCAAAAACATTTATCTGTTAAGTAACGAATCATCATCTGTCAATTTCATTCAACAATATGGAACACTACAACATGCTCGCTGAAGTTTCATCAAACCCTAGTCTCAAGTCATGGCGTTTCAGAGTGAAAATACACAGGGTCTACTCTTGGTATTCCTATGTTACCGGTACTGGACCCATCTGGTCTTTCATCCTAGCAGATGAGGCGGTAAGTGTCAAAGCATCATCTCTACATTTTATACTAACATGCAAACTGAAGGAGTTGGTCTTTTATCTTTGTTTATGCAGGGAACCAAGATCGAGATGACATTGTATACATCTTGTAATGAAATATTTAAAGGCTTAGAGAAGCAAGAGGGAAAGTGGGTGGAAATCTTTAGGGTAGATGTTAAACAGGCCCATCCAGGTTTCAAGGCGACGAGGCATCCATATACACTATCTTTTATACCTGTTACTCAAGTCCGCATCATCAACCCTCTTAATGATCGTCATTACATGGAATTCAAGAGTCTCCATGAGATCCGTCTCATTTCCAGCAGGGACAGGGACTATCCCATTGATACCATGGGAGTGGTCTTCGACACGGAAGACCATTTCAACGACCCTGTTGTGAAACGTATGGTGTTTTACATTAGGGATAACAATGAGAATCAGATCAAATGTGTGGCAACTGACGATCATGCTAAGGACTTCCGTGATAGGTTTGAAAACATGAGGGGTCGTGGTCAGGTGATCGTGGTCCTTAAGATGTGGAGGGTCGTCAGAAATTATTGTAAGTGCATTATATGATGTGTTTAGTGATTATGGTTCTCAAGATGTTTAATATACTAATTTACACAGGGCCTTCTGAACTATGGCTTGAGACGAAGGGTGGATTATCTGACTTCAGGTTCAATCCGCGTTTGTCGGAGGTTGAGGAGTTTAGGCAATCGCTACTTAACGATGACGCATACGTTCGGAGGCACGGGGTTAGGGGGCTTGTGTAAATTTGTCATGTCTTCTCTATGTTTTAATGTTTAATGTTGCTGAAACTTACTAGCATGTTTGTGATGTGTGGATGTTTAATGTTCTTAAGTAAGAATTACTGAGCCTAACGTTCAATATAAATCAACCATGAAGAAAATAAAACTCGGCTTAATGTAACAATAAATCAGCCGAGGAGAGTAATTTAACCCAGCCTTAATGTTACACTAGCAGAGAATTTTAACCACGAAATAACCCAGCCGTAATGTTACAAAAAACTCAGCCGTGAAGAGTAATTTAACCGCGACGTTTCGTATGATTGGCGGGAATTTTAGCCACTAAATAACCCAGTCGTAATGTTACAAAAAAAATCAGCCGAGAAGAGTCATTTAACCGCGACGATTCGTTACACTAGCAGGGAATTTTAACCACGAAATAACCCAGCCGTAATGTCACAAAAAACTCAGCCGTGAAGAGTAATTTAACCGCGACGTTTCGTATGATTGGCGGGAAGTTTAGCCACTAAGTAACCCAGTCGTAATGTTACAAAAAAAATCAGCCGAGAAGAGTCATTTAACCGCGACGATTCGTTACACTAGCAGGGAATTTTAACCACGAAATAACCCAGGTATAATGAAAAACAACACCCAGCCGTAATAGAAAAACAAAACCCAGCCACGAAGTTTTAATTCGGACAACTTCTCACATTATGCCCACTCTGTCCACAACGAGAACATGTGTGTTGTTTCCTTGGACGTTTGTTTTCGAGTGCAACTTCTATAGCAGATTTCATCCTATTTTTTTAGGTCTTCCTGGTTGTGGACGAATAAACGGAGGGGAGCACGGTTGGTTGGCCACGTTTTCTGGAACTGGTTGCGCGGAATCAACCGGCATGACCGATTGCGCGTATGCGTTCACCAAATAATCCCTGTAATAGTAAGGACTGCACAGAGATATACGACAAACATTCATCTGCTCTGCAGCTGCGATTGCATGCGCACATGGTATTTTCTCGAGGTCGAAACGCCGGCATGTGCAGTTTCTCCCTTCCAAGTTAACAACATGCAAAGACTCCCCTGAAAGTCCATATGTAACTTGAGTGTGATAATCATCAATCCTTTGTACCGTCATCAGTCTTGCGTCAGCAACACGACCCTATTATAAATGCATAAATAAATTGTTACGGCTGAATTATGAAATGATACAGCTGACTTATTAATTAATAAGGCTGATTTATTTGTCGGTTTGGCTGACTTATGTACAATGTAGGCTGAGTTAATAAAAGTTAAAACTGACTTACCTCTAGTAGTTTCTCGACACCACGCGTAAGCGTGGTTGGTTGCATTCTAGCAGCCTCTCTCCGTTCAGCAAACCATCTGGTCATCATAACCCGTATCGCTTCCAATAGTCTAACAATGTGAAGACCTCTACCATTTGACAGTGCTCTGTTCATCGATTCCGCTATGTTCGTAGTCATCAGATTGTACCTTTCACCCGGAAAATGGACACGCGCCCATAATCGGACATCAGCTCTTACCAGGTATCCATGAAGTGCAGGATTAATCGCTTCAATCTCCTCGAACATCGCATTAAAATCAGCCATCCTGAAACATCTTGCCGCTTTCTTCACCAGACGAAATGCATCTTTTCCTCTATATCGTGCCAAAATGTTCTTTTATAAATGGTATGTGCAAATTCTCCGAGAAGCAAGCGGATATTTCCCTATCGCGTTATGCCTATCCGAGATTATAGCAAGACCCTCGTCATCGGGAATCAAAACTTTTAGTTGCGTAAAAAACCAGTCCCATGAATCCTCGTTTTCTGTGTCAACCACACCGAAGGCAATTGGAAAAATCTGAAAATTGCCATCCTGAGCTAGGGCTGTGAGAAGCGTCCCTTTGTATTTACCATTAAGAAACGTCCCGTCGACAACCACAACTTTACGCATGAAAGGAAACCCACTTATGCTCGCACCAAACGCAAGGAACACATACATGAATCTCCCAAACTCATCGATCTGAAGACGAGTAATTGTACCCGGATTTGCCCTTCTTATCATGTATAGATACGACAGCAGGTTTTCATACCCAATCTCAGGTGTTCCCTCCTCGATTTCCCTTGCATATTTCAGCGTCCTATGTGATTTCCAATAATCCATCTGCACACATCAAAACGATACAAACAAGTCAGCCGCATCACATAATTAATTCAGCCAAAAATAAAACTTAAGTCTGCCTTAACGTAAACGTTACTCGGCCGTAACGTTATTATAAGTTAGCAGTACTGTAATAATAAGTCAGCCACGAATATAAATATTAAGTCCGTCATATCGTTTATCTAAGTCATCTCAGTCGTTACAATAGCTCCGACGCATATAAATAAATACCTTCACACCAAACTGCTTATTGATAGCTATTTCGACACTGGAAGGTGGAACGGTCGGACCAATGTCGCCGAGAAAGTCCCTGTACAACTGTCCTAAAATATCCGGTGTTGCTTGCCGATATCGATTATGACACTCAGTTATATAACATGAATGCTCCGAATCGAAAATACGAACATAAAACGTCGGGGAGTCCCCTTGTGGAGAAGCACGAACTCTCCATAGGCATCCATTAATCCAACACCTAACAATGAGAAGATCTGTTCTGGATACTTCTACATGAAAATCAAATTTATCTTTCACTGTAAGAAGTTTCAGTCGTCTCTCCAAATCGGCTTTAGTGTCGTATCGTTGCCCTACCGCAAGGTCGAGTGCAGACAACTCCAATCTGATAACATCCGGATTCCCGTTTGATCCGCTCATCGACCAGTTCTGAGTTCTCTTCTTTGGAGGTAGCGACGGTGAACCTTCGTCTTCTACGTGAGACTCACCGTATAAGCTGAAATTATCATCTTCAGACGACGCACCATCAGAGTCGTCGAACATATCAAATCGGCTATCAAATTCATCATCTTCTTCGTTTTGTTCGACTTCTTCATCTTCTCCGCCAGCGTTCTGTTTTTCTCCTTCCACTTTACTAGAGCAGTCATTCTCATCACGTTCGTCCTCCAAACTGAAACCATCATCACCCCCACTGTAATCTTCGAATCTAGATTCCACTTCTGAGCGTTCAACATCTGAGAGTTCAACTTCTGAGCTAAAAGTGCATAACTTTTGACGCTTCTCTCTCAAACCGTCATTTTGACTGACGTCGCCATCCCTTTTCTCCGTAATCTCCACACAGAGACGTAGCTGTTCGATTTTCCTTAGGCTTAGAAAACCTTGTAACTGACGAGTATTGGAGACAAAAACCGGTGGAGTATCGTGCGCCAGTGTTTTCAGAGTTTTATTCGAGAACATATAGCTCATCTTAATCTCATGACTCGACTCACTCAATTCGTAATCATCGAGTACCGACTTTGCGAGATCGTCCCGTGTTGTTCGCTCATCTATATTAAGAACTCTGCATCCTCTACTGTCTGCTACGAATATATATCTCTTTTTCTTAACCTAGTTACCAGAAACAATTATTATGGGATTCATTATCTCTCAGAGCAGGATGAAGAAGATAGATGAGATGATGAAGAAGATGAAGCAGTTGAAGAAGATGAAGAAATTCAAAATCGGGAAGTGGTAACGTTTTTTATGACATGGCAACTAAGAACTGATGACATGGATGATGACATGTCAAATCGATATGTCAGCCGACATAGGAACACATAACTCAGCTAGAGTAACTCAGCCATAACACAAAACGTATGTCAGCCGCAATGTGAATGCTATTCTAGTAATTAATCTTTTCTTAATACCCAGCCGTCAATACGCGGGAAAACAATAAGTCAGCCATATCGCCACCTAAATCAGTCGTCAAGTGAATGCTATTCTAGTAATTAATCTTTCGCTAATAGGTCAGCCGTAATAGGAATGAAATTTCTGTTTATCCAACTTATTACGGCTGATAAACGATAACTCAGCCATTACAAGCTCTCTTAAGTCAGCCGAAAGTTTAGTAACACAGTCCGCCGATGATCATTGAATCAGCATGCAAAAATATAACTCAGCCGTTTCTCAACTACATCTCAACCGTTTTTTCAAAACCCAGCCAGTCGATGTGTAAGTCAGCCGTAACGTGTGTTTCTAAGTCAGCCGAGATCACATAATTCAGCCAGATTTCTGTTAATCAGCCTTCACATGGGGCTGGCTTATAGATGTAAGTCAGCCATTTTCACATAAGCCAGCCAGGTTAATTAAATCAGCCATAACGTACGCGTAACTCAGTTGTAACGTAGTTTGTAACGCTTTGCGGCTGACTTCATTAATTCGCGTCAGCGAATTCCTACGTGACGACGGTTTTTGGCTGATGTGGCATGAAAAAGTAATGGCATTCTTGTAATTACATTTTTTCACACAACATGAAACAAGGGCACGCTGGGCATTTAAAAAATGGCAGTAATAAAAAAAATTTGTATACTTCTAGTCTTAAGTAATAAAATATGTGCTAGTTAAGTCAACTTCCCATGTACTTATTGTTGGTAAATATCGGATGGTAATCGGAAAGTTGTGAATTATATATTTGGATAATAATTGAATTGTTGTGCTTTTTTTAAGGAGTATTTCGACTATATTTCAAGCTTTTGGATTACACAAAATCCCTTTGTAGGATAAGACAATCAAAATTACAATCAAAATTTCATCCTTGTTCTAGGTTAAGATATAAGAATAACAAATAGAGTTTTAATGTTTATATGTATTTCTTCAAAGATATTTGATAATTTTCGAACAATGAATCTCTTTTTCTTTCTACTAACTAATTTCAGATATCTTGTGATTTAAGTTGTACTTGTTTTGATTCAAGTTACCATTTCTCAATGCATACATCTCCTTATATAGAGAGTGACGAGTTTAACCAATAATTGTAATGGTTAAACCAACATATGCAATGATTAAACGCAAAGGTTAATGAAGAGTTGCAATGTTTAGCAAAATTTACAATGGTTAATCACCAAGGGATGTAAACATCAATATGATTATTATCAAAGATTGCAATCAATAATACTGGTAAGCTTTCAATTATATAGTTGCAATTGTTTAATGGTCATATAAACCCTTGCACCCTTTCACTTAAATATATAACAATCCCTCCCCTATTTATGAGATCATAGATTCATTAAATAAGTAATACATATATCAAACTCATGCATAAATGAAAATGTTCAAAGAATTGAATTTTAATATTAGTGTATTACACGTTCCAAATGCTCGAGAATCAAATATCCTACGGATTGAATCCCTCAACCCATTTTGTGCACATGAAGATAATATACACACGTGTTTCTTAACTACTCTAAGTGTTTATTTGACAATATTATAAGCCATGTGTCATAACGAAGGCTGAGTGAAAAACCAGAAATCCGAAATTTGGTAGAAAATTCTTGGACCTCCTCTAGCACTGATTCAGTGATAACGAAGCTCAACCAGATTAGGCGTAACCTGATAGAGTGGGCAAAAATTCAGACAGCAGTAACAAAAGAGCTTGTAACGACGCATCAAACTCTGCTAGAGCAAGAGCTGTCTAACTCCAACCCGAACTCCGACCGTATTGAGGAACTTAACATTATCCTAAAGAAAGCATATGCGGAAGAGGAAGAGTTCTGGCGTCAGAGGAGTCGAATCCAGTGGCTAAATGGAGGGGATAAGAACTTAAGCTTCTTTCACACGGTAACCAGAGGGAGAAGGGCCTGCAACAAATTCTCGATAATTGAGGATGAAGCTGGGAACGCTTTCTTTGAGGAAAGTCAAATTGTCAAAGCCTTTACTCACTTTTATCAACTGCTCTTTACCTCAGGAAACACAAGTGCAACCGCAGTAGTGGAAGAAGCTCTCTCTCCGAAAGTAACGCCTAAAATGAACATGGAACTGATTAAAATCCCAGGGAAGGCTGAAGTCCAGGCTGCGGTTTTCTCAATTCACCCAGGGAAAGCTCCAGGCCCCGACAGCTTCTCTGCGGGATTCTATCAAACTTTTTGGGATATAATAGGAAATGACATATATGGGGATATCAGGACTTTCTTTGAGACTAGTCAGCTGCAACCTAGACAAAATGAGACTCATCTTAGACTCATTCCAAAGTTAATCGGAGCAAAGAAGGTATCAGAGTACAGACCCATTGCTCTATGCAATACACACTACAAGATAATTGCGAAGATCCTATCGAGAAGACTCCAGCCCCTACTTCACTTACTGATCTCACCTTCCCAATCAGCATTTGTTCCGAGAAGAGCCATATCGGATAACGTATTGATAACACATGAGATCCTCCACTACTTGAGGAAATCGGGGGCTATGAAGCGAGTGTCCATGGCGGTGAAAACCGACATGAGTAAAGCTTATGATAGGATTGAGTGGAGCTTCTTACAAGATGTGCTAAGAAGAGTGGGATTCCATGAAACTGTGGTCTCTTGGTTAATGGTTTGTGTTTCCTCAGTTTCTTACTCTTTCCTCATCAACGGAAGTCCGCAAGGCAACGTCAAACCCTCGAGAGGACTCCGACAAGGCGATCCACTTTCACCATATTTGTTTATTCTCTGTACTGAGGTGTTATCGGGACTTTGCCAGCAGGCTCAAACCAATGGAACCCTACCGGGAGTGAAAGTGGGACAGCATTGCCCGCCAATAAACCACCTCCTCTTCGCTGACGATACCATGTTCTTTGGGAGATCAAATACTGAGAGTTGCACGGCTCTGACCAGCATTCTACAGAAATATGAGTTGGCTTCAGGCCAATGCATAAATAGGGGAAAATCTTCGGTTACCTTCTCCTCAAAGACTAACCAACAATGCAAAACAAGAGTGAAGGTAGAGCTAAACATAAACCAGGAGGGGGGAATAGGGAAATATCTTGGTCTCCCAGAGCATTTTGGAAAGAAAAAACGAGATATATTCTCTAGCATTGTGGATCGAATTAGGCAAAAGGCGCAAGGATGGACAGCGAGATATCTCTCAGGTGCTTCAAACTTTCTAATCACTTTGTAAGCAAATTCAGTCGGTCCTCACGAGATTCTGGTGGGATGCTAAACCGTCAATAAAGAAGATGTGTTGGACCTCGTGGGATAAACTTACTCTCCCTAAGAAGGAAGGGGGTCTTGGGTTTAGAGAGATCGAAGTGTTTAATGACGCTCTATTGGCAAAACATACCTGGAGATTGCTAAAGGACCCATCATCCTTGCTGGGACAGACGTTGCTCAACAAATATTGTCGCTATGAGGATCTACTCTCTTGTTCTGCGCCAAACTCGACCTCTCATGGCTGGAGAGGGATCCTAGCAGGCAGAGAAATCATCAAGAAAGGAATGGGTTGGGTCATAGGGAATGGAGAATCTGTCCATGTTTGGAAGGATAACTGGCTCTCTACGGAGGAACAACTTTGCCCTATGGGTCCACCAAACCGCGACGTTCAGAACATGAAAGTTAAAGAGCTTCTCAGGCCAAACTCTTCTGAATGGGACTTGAACCAGATCAACCGTTTCGTACCCCAGTACAAGACTCACATTTTGAAGCTGGTTCCTAGCAGTATGGAGATGAAAGATGATCAGGTTTGGATGTGGGAGAAGTCTGGAACCTATACAACACGATCAGGTTATTCTTTAACCAAGGCTAATACCAGCAACATCCAAGATACTTTTAACTGGAGGAAATGTGTATGGAATGTCAAATGTTCGCCAAAACTCAAACAGTTTCTCTGGAAATTAAAGTCAAATGCTCTAGCAGTGGGTGAAACCTTGAGAAGGCGTGGAATACAAGTGGAAGGCAAATGCAAAAGGTGTGGAGCAGATGAATCAGCTCTCCATGTCATGATCACATGCCCTTTTGCACAAAGAGTTTGGAATTTGGCTCCAAGTCTATTGCCCCATTTTAACACTGCAAATTTAACAATGGAGGAGGTTCTCCAAGAGTGTACCAAGATGATCAACTTACCTCCTACAGGTCTACACTCTCCTCTATACCGGTGGATTTTTTGGGTCTTATGGACTACCAGGAACCAATTGATGTTCGAAGACAAGTCTTTCTCGGAAGCAGAAGTAATGCTCAAGACGACAAAGGCTGCTATGGAATGGCAGGCGGCTGTAGTCCCTTCACAAAAACCGAAACCAAGCTCTGCTTCATCTAAAGACTGTCCATCAACGAACTCACAACCTCAGATACCGGCAAATTCCTCAGTTTTATACTCTGATGCGGCTTGGAATAGTGTATCCTTTGCAGGTGGATTTGGCTGGATAGGTTCTGATGCAGCCGGTTCTGTTCTCTTTAACGGAACTGGTACTCGCCAGTTTGTTGCCTTGGCCCTGGTCGCAGAAGCAATGGCGCTAAAGTCAGCTCTTTTGGAAGCTGCCTCTTTTGGTCTAACTGACGTGATCTGTCTTTCAGATTCTAAATGTCTAATTGACCTCCTCACAGGAAATCAATCTGTGATTGCTCTCCAAGGAATACTCTATGACCTCGGCGTGTTGAGTAGTTCCTTTAACTCTATCTCCTTTAGTTTTATACCTCGGGTCTGTAATGAAGCGGCCGATAGGCTAGCGAAAAACGCTCTTCTTTTGTCTTTGAACAACCCTCAGGGGCTGGGACCATGGGTGTAACTTGTGTTTAGACTTGAAATGAAAATGGTTTGACCAAAAAAAAAAAAGAATGCATACAAAGCCAAGTCCCAACTTATTGAAGCGGTATCACTTCATACTCATATAGGTAAATTTTCAGTTATGCACCTACAAATACACTTTTTCAAAGTATTTATTAAGAATAATATTTTAACTTATCTCTTCTTGCAAGTCCAAGCACATACACTGGGAACATACAAAATAAAATGTGCTTCAATCTTTAATTGTAGACTTTTCACATTGAATTCAACCTCTAACGCCGTATTAGAGGAGAATTGGGTATCCCACCCCATTAAAGATTTAAAATGAACTTTAAACTCATGCCTTTAACAGACTCAATTATCAAGTCTCTAACTAATCATTTTGTCAAATGATATGCTCATTTTTTTCAGACCGAACAAAAAAAATTGGTAATCACCCCGTGAATGATCAGCTCACATACTACGCTATATCTAACATCAGGTGTCGCGACTTACCATTATACACTTAGTTATAAATCTTAACTAAGACATCTTCACTTTCATAGATAGAAACTAGTGATACTGTTTTGGCCATAACAGAATCTCGTAAGTTAAATTCTTTAGGCAATATGCATATTTATCTGTCTATGCTAATGCTATGAATTCATATTCTATTGTAAAAATTTTCATGCAAGTTTGCTCCTAAGAAGCCCATGAAGTGGCACCTCCCCAAGCAAAAACACTCAATCATTTATAGAAGAATGATATTTTATATTGATAATCAAACTTGCATCTAAATACCCTTCTACCATCGAATGAAATCTGATATATAACAAACTATAATCTATGATTTCATTCAAGTACTCGAGTTGTGATATTTTGTCATGTATAAGGCACACACTTCACATTCGCATTTCATGCGGGGGTCCTCATTTGAAAAACAATCTCACAATTGAACTTATTAATAACTTTATCAAAATAAAGAGAATATATATAATATAATGCTTTACTTGCATGCGTGATTCAAATTTCAAGAATCACATCAATCTCCCCCATATCTTTCATTGCAAAATTTGATGACAATAATGCTTTTGTAAGCTCTACGTGTCTTTGGCCAGTGTCAAATATCAATATGTCGTCAACATATAAACAAATGATTGTTCCATTATTGAAATCATAAATTTGTTATATAAACACTTATACTAATAGTTTAACTCAAATCACTTGATAAGACAACTTCATTAAACATTTGATGTTACTTCCTTGGTGGTTTTTTTACCCTTACAATAAATATATATACTTTATATTTTATACTTATTACAAGGTACAATAAAACCTTAAGATTGTTTCATATACACTCTTTCTGAGCCATCGAACAATATGTTTACCTCTCATGACGGCTTGGCCTTAACTCTAAGGCACTTGCATCCATAAGGATCAGTTACTTGCATGATGCAAGTCACATTATTCCGGTGAAATTACATTCACACCTTTTCAATAACATTATATTTGCACCCTTTCAGTAACATTATATTCACACCCTTTCTGTGACATTATATTTGCATCCTTTCGGTGATGTTACATTTGTACTCTTTCGATGACGTTAAATTCGCACATTTACGGTGACGTTACGTTCGCACCCTTTCGGTGATGTTACATTCGCATCCTTTCGGTGATGTTATATTCGCATCCTTTCGGTGACGTTACGTTCACACCCTTTCAGTGATGTTACGTTAGCACCTTTTTCGTCTCGAACCATTCGCACTTCTTCGGTTCCAAACCATTTGCACCCTTTTGATCCTAAACCGTTCATACTCTTTCGGTCCCGACCCGTTCGCACCCTCTCGGTCTCGAATCATTTTCACTCTTTCGGTCTCGAACCATTGGTATCCTTTTGGTCATGACACATCTACACCCTTTCAGACACGACCCATTCACACATCTTTGGAGAAATTTCATATTTACAATATGTTGGTACTATTATTCATGTTTACCTTTATTAAATGGACATTTTCACAAATATATTTTTCATTAAGAGGAAAAGTTTCTTATACCTTTGTTTTATATATATAATGAATAATTATTTAAATAAATAAAAAATATTTTTTTTATATTTTTTGAATTATATGTTTTCAAATTCAATTTTTTTTATAAATTTATTTATTTTAATTTTTTCATTTTTAAAAATTTGAAAATTATTTTTGAAACTATTTTTATAATTTTCTAAAAAATTAAGTATTTATTTCTATATTTTAAAAAAATCTTAAACTCCATATTCTAAAATCTTACCATATCCCTCAACTTTAAATCATAAGTCTAGATTATTTAATTTTAAAGTTATAAGTGTATTTTTTTAATGAAGGTAAAAGTGATTAATGTAAATATGAAAAATGATATTAGTAATGTGGTATTTTTGGCAATTTTCCAATAAATTTTATTAGGCAAATAATCAAAATAATTTATTAAAAACAAATAGATATTTATACAATAAGTGTAAATAATCAAAATTAGAGTTTAGCTTAAATAATGGAATTTTGGAAGATGATGGAATTTATGATTTAGATAAATAAATAAAATATGACAAGAAAAGATAAATAAATAAATACTTATCTTTTAAAATAAAATAAAGTAGTTCTTAAAAAAAATTCAGATTTCAAGAATAAAATTTTAACAAAGAAAAAATCTGAAAATATCTTGAAAGAAAAATTAAAAAAAATTGAATTCAAAAATCATTATTTGAAAATAATAATAATAAGTTTTAATTATTTATTGGGGAAATTTCATGTTTACCACATTATTTATATCATTATTTATTTTTAATTTTACTAAAGAGATATTTTCACAAATACCCCCTTTTTTAAGAGAAAAAAACTTTTAAATTAATTAGATTCCTAAATCTTACATTCTAAAACCTTACTACTCTTCAACACTAAATTCTAAGTTTTAGATTAATTAACCCTAGGGTTATAGATGTTATTTTTCCTCTTAAAATGAGAATAAAAGTGGTTAAGATAAACATTTGATATTATTGACAACTTCCCATCAATTTAAAAGTTTTTTATCTCTTAAAAATAGATATTTGTAAAAATGTCAAAATAAATATGAGTAATAATACCAATAATGATTTAACCAAAAAAACAATATCAATAATGTTTTAAATATAAAAATTCTCCTATTAAATATTTTAATAACAATTGGTTAATAAAGAGCTTTTA
>CAJHQP010003433.1:0-67726 GCA_905132765.1 Moricandia arvensis
TCTTACACTTTCATATTATCTTACTATCTATCTGTCAAGTTTCTTTTTAGTTGCAGCAGCTTGTTACTGCATTTTATCTGGCTAGATGGTCTACTTATTGATCATACCTCTAGTGTATGTGTGTGGTGTAAAATGTTTGACGATATTAACTTGTCTTAAATTTGTTTGGCAGTATGCGTAAATAGGTTTATGAGATCAAAACTGTCTTGGTCTTGATTAAGACTCAGTGAGATACTTCTAGTAATGATTGATGGGGATGCAAATGGACCTTTACTAACCGAATACGATCTACAGGATAAGCGATTCAAGTTAGGGTGGACAAAAAGCGAACCGAACCAATCCAGTTAAATCCAAACCAATCTAAATCAAACCAAAATATATGTTTCAACTAATTGGTTTGAAGTTATATCAACTCAAATGATTCAGTTTAGGCGGTTTAAAACTAAATTGAACTGAAAAATGGAAGTGATTATTTAAAGGTAAATCTTCCAAAAGATACCAAAATAGCATACCTAAAGAAAAGTGATCAAAAAATTTCATTAAGAAGGTAAAAAAAACTCTTTACCATTACTTTAGATAATATAAATATTTAATAATAATAATTTTATTTTTATTTTTATTTTTTGGTGCTATTCTATGGTATTTATCTTTTTTTTATTCGATTAACTATAGACTATAATATTGACTAAATAGTAGTAAATTCGAAGATAGTAATATAAATTATTGGATTACGTCTTTTACATTTTATTGTAATGTTAAGTTTTACGTTTATTTAAATGCGGTATTTCGGTTTAAATTCATATTTGGTTTAGTTTGTTTGAGTCTAAAAAATTTAATCAAAGTTAATCGAAATTAGTTTAGTTTTATTAAGTTTGTTTGATTTGTGTCTGATTCAATTTAGTTTTATCAAATGATGTTTTTATTATGTTTTATAAATTATATTGTTCTAATCGAAATAAAACAAAACTAAAATACAACTCGATTGGACCGAACAAACAAAAACAAAGAGACTTTAAGAAAACATGTAAATCCCTAAATAAGAAACATATATGTCTTTATGTGTGTGTTGTCCACTTAGCATGATTCTTCACGAAAGATCAATGGCTCTAAAAAGCAGAGGAAGAGCATTCCATTGGATAGACATTGTTTTCTTGGAGATGTCGATAAAGTTTCTCTGGAAAAAGGCACCTGACTCGAAACTATTCAAAATGAAGAAGACAAATTAATGTCATAAAAGTTGTCACCTTTATGAAACTCTGAGTCCACCATAAGATTCCTTCCTGTTATACTCTCTCTGCTCAGAATATAAAAAACATTAGTCATTTACTGAGAGAACTTATCTTGAGGTGTTCGTTCAACAATGGCTGAAGATCAATCTCTTCACTCTCCCATCAACCCACATTTCTTCCAGCCTCTCCTTACCGGCTTCCACACTCACCTCGTACTCTTCTTAACTCTTTTTCTTGAGCTTCAAGAAAAGTGTTTCATTTGCTTAACTTCTGTTGCAGAACATTCCTGTAGCTTTCTTCTCGAGGTACGTCCAAGGAAGTAACGACCACATCAAGACTGCGAATCTGAGAACAGATGCATCTGCTAAAACTTGGTTAGTGAAGATAGACGGCTTGAAACTCACCGATGGGTGGGAAGATTTTGCAGTAGCGCATGAGCTCCGGATTGGTGACATTATCATATTCAGACATGAAGGAGAAATGGTGTTTCATGTCACAGCTTTCGGACCGAGTTGCTGTGACATTCAATATACTTCAGCATCATCTCACAACATCAATGATGATAGTGATGATCAGACCAACAACATTGGTACTATTTTGTTCTGTGAAGTCTACTCAAGTTCTGTAGAAAAAGAAGCAAACTTATTGTTTTAAGTTACAGGAAACAGTTCAAGAGAGAAGAGAAAGAGAGTGAAGAAGAATCCAAGAACGAAGAAGATTCTTCATCAGACCATTCTCAATTTGTGGCACATGTCTCACCCTCAAGTCTAAGATTTGATCGACTGGTTAGATTAGATTCCTGCAGTTCAAGCAACATATCATAACAATTAAAATCTGTTAACCTGAGACACATTAATCTCATTGTGTGATTGCATTGCAGTATGTACCAACGGGTTTTACTAGGTTAAACGGTCTGGACAAAATGAGCGGTAAAGAGATCGTTCTTCTTAACGAGGAAGGAAGATCTTGGAACTTTAGTTTGAAATACAACGAAGCAGGCATGCATACCTTTTGTCAGACCTGGTTGGAGAAGATTCTGTGCTGAGAATGGGATGAAACAAGGTCATCACTGTACATTCAAACTGGTCCAAAAATCTGCACCAACAGTCCTTCGTTTGTCCCGTGCAGAACACGAGCCAAAACCAGCTCCAGAATCTTCATTACACCATTCTTATTATGTGGGATCTGTCTCTTCTAAATAGCCTAAGAACTGATAAACAGGTGAATACATAAACTCACACTATAGTTTCAGAACTGCAGATGCTCTTTCTTGATAAGTATATTGATATGCATGTGTCGTTTTGCAGTATCTTCAGAGGCAGTTTGTGATTGCAAATGGTCTGGGAAGATTCAGTGAGATAACTGTAAAGAATGAATGGGGAGGAAGATGGAGTTTAGGTTTGAGACACTACGAATCACTCAACCATACTTATCTGGGACCAGGTTGGGAAACTTTCTGCCAAGTAAACGGGATCAAAGCTGAAGATTCCTTTATGTTTAAGGTGGTTGAAACTGGGGACAAGCCTGTTCTCTTGTTGTGCAGTTCCAACCGTGGGAAAACATCAATAGAGTGTTCAGAAGATAGTGATGCTGTACACTCCCTCTCTTCAGATACTAGCAGCGAAGATGACAGTAGAGAAGAATCCCAAGAAAGTGAAGAGGAGAGTATTGGAGATGAAGGCAGCTCAAAGGAAAGCTTTGAGATGAAGAAAAGGAAGAGTAGGTCGAGATGCAGAGCTTCATCTTCATATAGTCAAGACCCGATTTGTGAGATTAACTCTTACACGGAGAGCTCTTAAAAACTATAGACTGGTAAACTCATATACAACTCTTCCTCAAGAGTGTTTCTTGGTCTGTTGTTTTATTTATTGCTTAAAGTCGGTCCTTTGCGCAGATTCTTCCGCTGGGTTTCACACGGGTGAATGGCCTCAACAAGCCAGGGAAGATAACTCTTTTGGAGAAAGATGGAGTGAAGAAACAGGTGGTGGGTCTTTTGCAGCACAACAGAACTGGAATAATGCGACTTGGAAAAGGATGGAGAGAGTTCTGTGACGCTCATGGCGTAAAGATAGGACAGTCCTTTCTGTTGGAACTCATTTGGGAAGAAGAAGCCATTCCTGTACTTAAGTTCTGCACCAAACTTTGAAACAGTTGTATCCAGAGAAGGTTCATGTGATGTGTCACTACAATATCTTTCTTACTATCAGTCCAAGTTTCTTTTAGTCGCCAGCTTGTTGACTGCATTTTCTAAGAGTGTGTGTGTGTAAAATGGCAAACACTTTCACATTCATCTAAGTTCCAGTTCCAAGAGGACATGCTCAAGCCACAAAGATCTACATATACAAAACCCCAAGGAATAAAAGATTCCTTGAGTTGAGAAAAGCAAGAGTGGGATGTTCCATCTAACTAATCATCTTAAATCACTTTCTTCTTCTCCAAAAACGTCTTCAAGTGCATAAACTGCATTCCAGCGACTCCTAAGCATACAAAAAGAGAGAGGAACTCAACCAAGCCATCTTCGAGTTTGTAGCCCTATTCAGATTCTGCATCTCTTCCTCCCTAGGCAAACAAAACTCATCAACTTACCACAAAGTTCATATTGGAATCTAGAAAGCATAACAAAATAGAAACTTTCTTAACCTGTCTCTGAGATAAAACATCTCATCATGAATCGAGTTAACGGTTTCCATCAGTTGCTTAACCTCAAACTCCATGACCTTTGGTTACAAACACAACACACAAGCATAAGAACCTTTAGGACAAGACTATGCAGATTATTACCAAACAAAAAAGAACAAACTCACTTCGATTTGGCCTCTTCTTGGCGACACTAGTCCAACTCTTGGAGTAAACACCCGTCCTCCAATCAAAATCAATACTCAAAGTCTCCTCAGGTTTATGATCGTTGCAGTGAACAAGCCATGTAATCTCCAGCTTCCACCGCGGTGAACGCGAATTGTCCCGAGTCCACATCTTCCGCGTGATGATACGTGTTCCCGTAACTCGATGTCACCTGTGTTAGTTAGATTCTACGTTCAATGGAGAGGGAACAAAAGTTAATAACTTTCGAAGAAAGAAAGGATTTGAGAGTACCCTTATGGAGATCTTGTGAGAAGGAGGAGAAGGGTGAGCTTCGTTGGGTTTTACGACGCTGTATTTACCGACGGTCATTGAATTGCTTTTGATGTCTTCCGATATGCATTTTGTTTCGACCTGATTGTAGTTCGAAGTGGAGAGATTGAGATACGTGGGAGAGAATCGAAAGGGATAAGAGGAATGTCCAGAGGTTTTCTGATCGGAGAACCATGGCGGAAACTTCAAAGATTGAGAGGGAGAGAGAGAGAGATGTTTCTGTTTTTGCTTCTCAAATGTCGTTGCAGAGAAGAAAGGTTGAAGACGGAAGGAGCTGTCGACGCGTGTTTGTTTTTAATTGGGGAGGACACGTCGACTATGGAATCTCGAACCTTCTATTTCGTTTAGAGTTTTTTCGTCTTTTGTAAAAGAGTTATCATTTGTGTTTCAAAAAAAAAAGAGTTATCATTTGGAACTGGATTGACGAACATTAACATAATTACAATTATTGTTAACTCTGTTTAATACAATTTATTTAAAACATATGATGTCTAATCAATCTTCTCTATTAAAAGAGAAGTACCATTTTTATCTACTATCAAATAGTCACACTAGGTCCATAAATTTAGTTACATTTTTATTATTTATATTAATTTAATTAATATATAACATTTCTAAAAGAATCTAAATAATTATACGAATATTAGTAACAAATATATTTAACTATAAATGTAAATTTTAGTTTTAGTAATAATAAAATCTGTTGAGAAAAATCTAACAAAATCTTTTCAAAAAAAAATCTAATATTTTTAATTAATGCATTGATTAATTTCGTAATTAGTATTATAATATTATTATAAATTAATTTTTAATTATTTTTTTATTTTTGTCTTAAAAAATTCTATGCTAATTTTATAAATTTTATAATTATAGTCTATATTATATTAAATTGATAAACTAATATTTAAATAAATACTTTCATTTAAATAAATAAAGAAAATATTATGACCGTTTAAAATGATTAAAATATCATTCACCTTTTAAAAAGATTTAAATTTGTAAATTATGTAATAATTTTATACAAAAATTAAAATTGTTAACATATGTTAAACTTTTATATTTAGAACTATATATTATTTATTTATTTTTGAAAATGATTGCAATATATTATCTAAAAATGATTATATGCAAAATATAATATAAAAATTATATATTTATAAAATGAAAAGTTACCCGCACGGATGTGCGGGTCAAAATCTAGTTAGTAGTATATTAGAAAAGTACCAAATGCTTAATTCGGCTTAATATTAACTTGTCGTTGGTGCAAAGTTGCTACATGTAATCGCAACTTAAATAGTGTGGGGTGACTGTTTTACTATACATTATAAGTTTGAGTACAGAGACGTCGTTGAAATGGTATAATGTAGCAAATAGTTATAAAACCGATTTAATAGATACCTATCATCTCAGATATAATCGCTTGTGTGATTACGCGACATGGATATCTAATTTCCATTGTAAGCAATAAGATTTTCTTAGCAAAAAAGCAATCAGATTTGTTTGACGTCTATGAATAGGTGCTCAACGGGATTAGTTGGTCAGATACTCCTCGATTATTCAGGAAAAAGAAAAAAATGATTTGCACAATAATGTTCAAATACTAGCGAGGCACTAGTCTAATATTCGGACTTTGAGCGTTTTGTGAAACGTTTTGGTCAAAAAAAAAATATATGTAAGGTAATCAACGTAGAAAATGATGCTTAGAAGCTTCGACGTAATGAGAAATAACGAAACAATATTGACATGTACGTGGAGAAGTCAGCCATGTTACAAACCCCATACAACGTAAAAATAAAAGGAGAGTCAAAGATTAGGATCAAACTAGATACAATCAAGCCACAGATATTCTGTTCTCTAGCTGTAGTTTAATTAAATATTTCAGATAATTATTTGAATTTTTTCATTTATATGATTATTCTAAAACAGCTAAATGGATCTTCGATTTCAACGACAAATGTGGAACCCCTGAGACCTTTAGAATATATATCCATTGGATTGACTTTGTTTCACAATAGTGTATAAAATAAATTAAACTATTGGATTTACATTTTTAAGATATAATGTGTTAATTAGTACTTGTATATACATTACTGGCTTTATAAATGGCGCTGACTACCAAGAGAAAATCAACTTCTATTTGAAAGATTGATATTTTAAGCTTTCAAACGAAAAAAAAAACGGATCCAGTGTTGCGGATCTAGGCAATAAGTTACATACAATCACTGAATCACACAAATCCCTACACGTTTAAGAACACCAGGTCATAATGAACTTGCACAATAAACAGTTCATCTACAACTAAAGGGGTACTATATATTACTTCCAGTAATGAATTTTCTATATCAATAGAATCAACTTGGAGACTAATGCAATGTGAGATTGTGTTAAAAAGAAAGACATACACACCATTATGCATATGATAAATAAAAGAAAAGTCACTATAGTCTTAAAGTTGTTGAATGCATTTTTTGTATTCAGATATTTGATTTAGGAGATGATATTGGCCTATTGGGTAACAATTATTCCCTTCGTTTCAAAGATCTACATTTCAGAAAAAAATTGTTTCAAAATATATATTTTTATCTTTTTAATGTATTATTTAAAGGTAATTATAACCTTCAAAAAATTGTATTTATTGAAATTTTAATAGTTAGTAGCTATGGAAAATTATTAATTAAGAAAAATAATACATTAATATTACAATTTAATATATTTTAATATATGTAAAAAGTTTAAAACTTACATAATTTTATATCAGAGGGAGATTAACTCTGTCTACAGTCCAAAAGAAGAAATCAACAACACCGCGTTCAAATGTATACAACTTTTGTCCCGTTTTTTCTTCTTTCTTCCGAATCTGTATTATGATGATATATTACTTGACCAAGCATTTTATGTTAGAGAAATACTTTTCATGCATGCGTTACTAAAGAAGCAATTATTGATTTTCGTCGTCACCACCACACCAAATGTCTTTTACAATTTCAGTTCAATTTTTTTTTAACTTTCTCACTTGGAATTAAATCCATTTGCAAAGCTGTATGTGACCAAAGTTCAATAAAAAAAAAGCTGTATGTGATTAGACCCAAAAGAGGTGTATGTGACTCAATAACCCTTGGTTTCTATAAATGACAAAAAAATATTATTATTTTATAAAGAATATATATGAGACTCGTTGAATAGAGATTTGCATGGTTAACTAATTCCCACTTTTTCTGGTTCTAATCGTTGGCCAATTCCACTCTTCCTCCTACAACTTTTTTTCATCAACCTTTCTCTTGTAATTCTTCAAGATCTGTTCTTACATTTTTCTTTCTTTATTGTTTATTTTCTCTGTTACCATTCATTACATGTTCTTAACTTAGCAGCCAACTTTCCAGTGAAGTGTATAGAAAGGTTTTGTGATTGGATCTGGATTCTTGAATTTTAACAAAGAACTCCAAAAAGAAACACAAACAATGAAGTTTGGGAAAAAGTTTGTGGCTCAAATTGATTCCAGAGTGGCAACAAGCTTACATGGATTACTCTTGTCTCAAATCCATTCTCCAAGAAATCCAAAACGCACGTAAGAGATCAGGTGCCGTGACACGCAAGTCACCTATGCACCGCAACTTTAGCGGCATAACAAAGCGGTATAGCCGAGGCGCCTCGTCACAGGAACAGGAACACCAGGACATTATGGTGACTGCAACGGTTGGTGATGATGGGTTTGAGAGATACGAGACGACCATCATGAGAGTTGAGGAAGCTGGGAAGAGAGTCAGAGCTTGTGTTCTTCAAAACCCTAGATCTTGAGTTTTATAAAGTGAACCATTTTTACCGGTCTGAAGTGGAGGAGATGGTGAAGGAAGCAGTGGTTTTGAACAAACAAATGGATGCTCTGATTGCTTTCAGAATCAAAGTAGATCAACCTTCTTCGTCTTGGTCCTGTTCTGAATCAGTATCAGTCGATGTGGATGCGTTAGATACTACACAGCAACACAGTAAGCTTTGTTTATTACTAGGTTTAGTAAGAAAAGACAAAAACGTTTTGAATCTTTTTTGTGTGTGTGTTTGCTTTTTGAAGGACGACATACATTAGCTGATGAGATGGGAATCATATTAGAGGAAAATGAATCCAACCATGGAAACGTACCTGATGAGGCTTTAAGTGTTCTTGACCGTATCAGACTAAACAAAGATCAAGAAACTCCTCTCTCCAGGATTAGAAACGTTCTCAAGCTCTCTCACCACGAAGAACTCAAATTCACTAGAGAGAATCTCAAGAAAATAGAAGAACGTCTTAAGGATGTCTTCATAGAGTTTTATCGCAAGCTTAAACATCTGAAGAACTACAGGTATATATGCATATTACTTTCTTAAGCACTCTTAAGAAAAGAAACAACTCATAAAGGTTTGTTTATAATTAATTCAGCTTCTTGAACACCTTGGCGATTTCAAAGATCATGAAGAAGTATGATAAGGTAATATCTTGATTTAATTAGATGTATATTTAAGTTTCTTGCTATTTTTACTATGTTTTTGGGTATTTATTCTCTATCAGATTGCTTCAAGAAATGCAGCAAAAACTTACATGGAGACGGTAGATAAGTCCTACCTCACTAGCTCTTGATGAGGTTAACACAATATCTCTACATAAATAAAACTTACTATATTCTTTTAATACCACAGCATGTCCGGAGCATAGGCAAAGTAACCGATCGGTTAGAAAATTGTATGTTTAAACTATAATTTTAATTGTACATAGGGCACTACAAAAATTTTACATGAATAATAAAGTCATAAAATTTTAAAAGAACATAGAGCATCAAGAATAAATTGAAAATGTTGGACCAAAATTGAACACTATCAACTGTAAACCTATATCGTTATGTACTGAACAGATCAACAAACTTATGGTGAGAGTTGAGTCTATCTTCGCGGAGCATTTCGCTAGCTCGAACCGAAGCAAAGCAATGAATCTCTTAAGACCAAAGTGAAGAAAGAAAAACATAGGACAACGTTTTCGTTTGGTAACTAAAAACGTTTAAAACAGTTTAGTTCATGACAAATGACTCAAGATCTCTCATATTTGTTTCTCAGGCTTTTTTGTTGGCTGCTCAGTCTCTCTAATGATTGGTCTTGGCTTGTTAATACATGCTCGTAATATAATGGGAGCAGATGGTAAAACCATTTACATGGAGACAATGTTCCCTCTTTACAGTTTGTTTGGATTTGTTGTCCTGCACATGATCATGTATGCTTCAAACATATACTTTTGGAAGAGATATCGAGTGAATTACCCCTTCATATTCGGATTCAAAGAAGGAACAGAGCTTGGTTACAGACATGTTTTGCTTCTAAGCTTTGGTCTCAACACGCTTGCTCTAGCTGCTGTTATAATGAACCTTGACATGGAGATGGATCCTAATACTAATGACTACAAGACACTCACTGAACTTCTTCCCCTCTTCATTGTTTGTGTAAGTTGTTCATCATTACAACCACAAGGATCTCAAATCATTATGTTGTTAGTGTAATAACATGTTTTGTATGTACAATGTTTTGCAGCTAGTGATAGCAATTACTATATGTCCCTTCAACATTTTTTATCGGTCAAGTCGCTTCTTCTTCATCATGGTTGTATTCCGCTGCATTGCTGCACCTCTTTATAAGGTAATCAACCATGACCGATTCTGGACACAACCAGACGAAACATTAGCTTTGGCTACCAAAATCTTTTATTAAGATTAACATAAAAATGTTTATGGTCGCTAAATCTCAGATCCGGCCTTAAAACATTGTTAGATATCTTAATTTCTTCTAATCAAAATTGCAGGTTAATCTTCCGGATTTTTTCTTGGCGGATCAGTTTACAAGCCAGGTTTGTGTGGTTCATAACATTCATTTCATACTCAATTACTCATGATCATGTTTTCAAAATGTTTCAACTAACCCTTTTCCTTAGGTTCAAGCACTGAGGAGTTTGGAGTTCTACATATGTTACTATGGCTGGGGAGACTTCAGGCTTAGACAAAACACTTGCAGATCAAGTCATGTCTACAGCACATTCTACTTCATCGTCGCTGTGATTCCTTACTGGTCACGTTTCCTTCAGTGTGTTCGGAGATTAATTGAAGAGAAAGATTCAATAGAAGGCTTCAATGCCCTCAAGTATTTATTGACCATTGTTGCTGTGTGCTTGAGAACAGCTTATAGCCTTAACAAAGGAAACGCATGGAGAAACGCTGCTTGGTTTTTCTCGGCCTTGGCAACTTTTTATGGCACATATTGGGACATTGTGTTTGACTGGGGATTGCTTCGCAAATCATCTAAAACTTGGTTGAGAGAGAAGCTTCTTGTTCCTCACAAATCTGTCTACTACGTTGCAATGGTGAATACTAAGAACAGAACAAAATGAATCTTTGGTTTTAGGGTTTCTTTATAACTTTGTTTCTCTCTTCTCTTTTGTTGTAGGTGGTAAACGTTGTGTTGAGGCTAGCTTGGTTAGAGACAGTTCTGGATTTCGATCTCCCGTTCTTACATAGAGAAACAATGGTTGCTCTTCTTGCTTTTCTCGAGATCATACGCCGTGGTATATGGAATTTCTTCAGGTAGCGTCTTGACCAAGAAACAATCGATAAACGTTCCCCCATAAACCATTTTTAACTTATTGTTTTGGCTTTGTTTGGGTTATGACTTACAAACACAGGTTAGAGAACGAGCATTTGAACAATGTGGGCAAGTTCAGAGCATTCAAATCAGTTCCGTTACCATTCAACTACAACGAAGAGTCAGAATCCAGATAGTTCTTGGATTGAATCTCCTCAGGGTTTTGATTTTAGGGCCTACTTGTAAGGAAATTATCACTAGATGCTTAGTATAAAACAATCTTACCTTTAGCTACTGCTGTGCTATCTGCTGTGATCTTTGAGGAAACCAGAAGCAACTGAACATGGTATGGTTCCAGTCACAATGTGCCCAAATCAATCTCACACCAAGATTAGTCCATAGACGTACTTGCGGTTAAGTAGAAAGGAATCATTACTACAAGAAAACTGTAAACACTTCTGCGAGGTACTGGAGCATCCATTGTAAATATACTACGATAAAAAGATTACCCTGGAATAACATATTCAGACAGGAGCCTCTGAACCTTGCACTGATGGTTTCACGGGACTATTTTCTTTATTTAAAGTAGATGTAGCTGTTGATTTTAAGTCTAAGAGCTGGCCTAGACTTTGCATCAAGCAATGACAATAACACAACTTGTCAAGAAAAGTATAAGCATACTGATCTTGCAGTAGAAACCCAAACAAATTGACAAAAAACAGAGTCAACTAAGTCTGTTGTATCAGTCTACGACTAAGAAAGCCAAGATTTACCCCTCTAGATATCCAACAAGGAGTAATCATATAGGAGATCTTGATCAGTCGTTCTAATGGCTTTGCTCACTAGGGTTTACCCGCTCGCCGCTGCAACAGAAGAAATGTGGCAATTTAACACGCCCGCAACTCCTGCAAAAAGCAAGAGAGTGTGGATTTAAAACCGGTGGTATAAATAAAAATTCTAATGAGAAATAACGAAACTAGTGTTAAATCAAAGCATGTTTTAAAGCCAAAGAAGCCGGCTCATGTTTTGCAGAGCGATGAACACACCAAGGTCTTCCATAAACCTCACCTTTCTAGTTACTTTGAACACAATTTCCACCAAGTGATAGTACAGACATGAAATTAAATCAGTAAACATAGTTTATTGTTCAGCTATAGCTGCAGTGACAGCCTAGGGAAACTAAACAGAACAAAATCCTTCACAATTTCAAAACTAGATCTCATACCAAACTCAAACCTACGGATAGATGAAGAACCATCAAACAGATAAAGCAACAAGAGAAACCAAACTCTTACCTGCAACGGATGATGACAGGAATAGGCTTAAGAGCCTTAGGCCCGTTTCTTATCCCTCTCTTGTGCTTAGAAACCTGCATGTTTCATAAAGAACAGCTTCGATTAACCACTATATCACTCTCCAAGAGGACAAGGCCATTACAAAAAGTACACATCTTCATTTGATACAAGGTAAGTGGTAAACTCCCTAGAGAATACAAACTACATGTTAACCTGAAGGAACCAGCTAACATTCTATATCTAAATTTCAAAACTTTTACCAGAAACAATTAACTAATAACTGGCTTCCCTAAAACCCTAGAGAAACCCTGAATCGTAGCTAATCACAGATGTCACAATAACTCAAAACCCTAAGAAAGTTTCAATCTTTAGCATCACAAAACGTAGGGAGAAGCTCAATGAAGAGAGAGGAAGAGTTCCAAAACCTTCTTCTTGGGTACAGCCATAAGGTCCATGGATCCACTGAAAGCAAAACTAGGAAACCCAAATCCAAAGCTCTTCTCATCGATCGAACCCGGTTGATTCTGATTCTGATCGAACTCAGGTGGAATCAGCGGTGGCGTAGCGACGGGTCGATCGATGACGCTGTTCAAAGGCGGTGGTATTGCCGCGACAAGGCTGAAGCTTCGGGTTTCGAAGAAGCGGCATGACTCAGCCGCTCCGCGTTTGAGGGATGTGAGTCTCAACGCCATTGATACAGTTTCTCTCTAAAGCTAACTAGCTGACGGAAGTGGAGATTATGAAAGGTCAAATGAACGCTAAAGTGGCGTCGTTTCTGATTAATTGAACCGGAACGAACCGTGAGAGTTTGCTCTTTCTGTCTAGATAACCGATTCTAAACCGAAATTATTAGGTGATGTACCCGGTGTCAGGTTTTAACCGATAGGAGTCATTTCTAAACCCTCGCCGTGGCTCGTCGGCGGGATTAAAAATATTACAGATCAAAGCAGAGCGGAGGGAAGAGAGCTCTCTGTGGTCAGCGAGAGACCATGTCGTGGATGAAAGGAGATTTACTTTCCAAAAGCAGGAGGCTTGTTGGTGGACTCGCTATGCGAGAGCCTGTTTGGCTTAAAGCCATGGAAGCGTACCTCTCTCTCTCTCTCTTTCCACATAGATACTTCCTAATTGATTCATCTCGCTGTAGGGTTTCAATTGTATAGAAAGTTGAGATTTTTCCTTAGTGTTGTGATTGGTTCAATGGCAGATCACCACCTCCTGTGTTTCCTCGCTCTAATGGGAAACTCAATAAGATTGTTCTCCCTGAAGATTCCTACGTTCGTAGATTCGCCCGTAAGCATCCTGAAGCGAAACTCGTCGACCCCATCAAGTAAAGTTTCCATCTTTATGTATCTGCTTTTGCAATCGTACCAAACATGGTTTTGATCAATGCGTTATGAGTTTGTCAGTTGTGTTCTGAACTAAGTACTGTCCATGTGAGTCTCTTCAATGGGAGAGTTTCTTGTGTCTTTCTGGATTTATCTCTAATATTAACTGGTTTATACTATGCTTCTCCATACAGGGTTTCGGCGTTTATTCCAGATCCAGCTCGCGTGTATGGTTGTCGTGTCCTTGAACTGACCAAGAATGGCATCAGTGAGGATGACGCCATGTCTGTAGCTAATGTAATGTCTATAATGTTTTGTTACTAAATTACTGCTGATGATGCTGACATGTTTTCTTCTTCTTGCTGATATATTTATTTTTGATGTGTTTTTGCCAGATTGAGTATCTTGCAGAGAGAAAGCAAAAGAAGAAAGCATACAAACGTCTAAAGGAGCTTGCTGTACTGCAAGACAAGGCTCCTCCTCCTAAACCGTATCTTAGTGCCAAAAAAGAGTTGCAAATCCAAGAGAAGAAACCCCCTACGGATCCTCCTAGCGTCCGCAGGCTTGTTAACCAGTTGAAACAGCAGAAAGAGGTTTTGCTCCAGGACAAACCTGGAGGGAGTGCTAATCATGACCATTGGATCGACGAATAAACTCTCCATCATCCTTTTCCTTTATGCAACTTCTCATCCAATTTATATGACCATATGGTAGAACCACAGTATTTTGTCTACAAAAGATCTTTCAACAAACAAGTGTTATTCCATTTGACTATCTTTATAATAAAAGCATTGGATGATTTATTTCTTCCATGAGGCAAGGAATTACAGGAAAGCAAAATGGTTCCCTAGCTTATATAGTTACAAAATATTTGTTTTGCAGTTGTCACTCTAGGCCAAGAAGAGTCTTCATTGCCTTCTTTTTGGATACTACTTTGCCATAAACACCCTTTCCTAGCTTCAAGACTTTCTCCATCTCTGCAATGTTACTACTACAACCTCCATTCTTCTTCTTCATCCCTTCCACCACCATCTTCAACAATCTCTCATCACTTCCAATGACATCACAGACACTGTCAACCACCACTTCCAATGTTGGAACCTTCCTTCCCCATCTCCTCATAAGCCTCTCTGAGTTATAAACCTCTTCATAAACTCCCCAATAAGATGCTCTCAGCAACCCTTTATCCTTCCCTTTTACCTTCCATCTCTTCATCCCTTCCTCCACCATATAAACCGCGTTTCCTGCATCTACGCCTCTCTCTAAACCCGTCTCGAGTTCTCTAATCTCTTGGTTGGTAACAGACAAGACACTCTCAAACTTGCACCTACTGCATTTACAAGAAAACCCCCAGGACTCAGCCATCTCTTTCCGCTTCTCCAACGGAGAAGAAAGCACGTCGAAGTAAGCAGAAGTGATCTCTTCCCCAGCCTTGATATCTCTTGAGGAATGAACAATCGCGTAATCTCCAACGTGAAGGCGTCTTGCGTTTGGAACACACGAGTGGTTGATGAATGAAGCTAGAGGCCATAGCCCTACACCGTAATACTCCTTGTTCTTCCCCATAACTTTAGCTGAAACCGCATCTTCCACCAGAGAATTCACATCCAGGATGCTTAGTAGCTTCTCCATATCCAAATCCTCTTTCGAGTCACCACAAGTCTCAAATGCTTCTTCGGGCCTAAAGAGAGATATGTCTGGAATCTCCAAACTGTCTTCCTCTTCTCCAGTGGATAAAGTGGAGACAAGTCTACTTGTTCTGTCACATCTCCTCACAGATTTAGTAACTTCTTCGACGAAGTTCTTCCACATAATCATTTGCGCTTTTTCACCAGACTCTTTACTCCCTAAGATCCCTCTCTCAGTAGCAACTGCTCTTGTGACTAAGATCAAAGTTCCTACAACAATGTTCTTCGTTGCAAACAATCCACGCCCACCACTAACCTCAGACTTCTTAATCTCAACTGCCCCAATGAACTCAGCAAGCTCCGGAGACCTCCCACGAAACCCACTTAGGATCCAATCAGACAGATCGAAAGCTCCAGTCTTTGCCTGAAACTCGAGCTTCTTGCACTTCTCCATGTACACAGTAACACTCTCACTCGCTTGTGGGTCTAACAGAGCCGTTTTGAAACACTCCAAGGCCGATGTGTATTTGCTCAATCCGAGCAAGACTTTACCTTTACAAAGAAGAGTCTTGAAATGGGTGTTTTCGATCTCGAGTGCTTGTTCACAGTCCCGTATAGCTTCGGAGGAGTCGTGAAGCCTTGCTCTCGCCTCGGCTCGGTTGCATAGAGCCAAGCAGAGAGATTTCTTGAGCTTGGGGATCGAATCCGGGTCGGATCCAGCAAGGTTTGTGATTTGGCTCCGGGAGAGATCGATGAACTTGGTGTAAAGGTGGATAGACTCTTCCCATTCTTCCCGGAGAAGAAGCTCCGTCGCTTTGGATCTGAGGCTCTGCAACAGATCCGGTGATCCTTGTGTATCTTCATGTTGCTCAAATTGCTCTCCTCCCATTTCCTGAAAATTGATAATAAAAGAAAGTTTTGGCTTTGGGTTTGATTTGCAGAATCATATTGTGTCTCCTCCAGAAACATTTAAATGTTAGGGTTTTGTAACGGTCGGATTTTGTTTTATTTACACTATTGTTTTTGTCCCCACATGATGCTGTAACGGTCATGAACATCTTTAACAATTACATCACAGTTTCTGTCTTCTTTCTTTATAAAGTTTGATTCAGAATCAGCTGAGTTATTAGTAGTCTGTGTATTTAACAAGTACTAAACTGTAACAGATTTATCATCTTTTTAGTATAGGACAAAAGATTTAATCATATTGTTTCATTACCAATTCAAAGCAAAAAAATAAAAACATGTTAGGTCTCACAAGCAAATTCCTGTCTGTTTTGTAAACTTAGTGATCTCATTCCCCTCAGAAACAGCCAAACCAATCCCTGTTCTTCCACCATTACCAACACCTCTATAATACAATCTCCACTGATGATCAGAGTCACCATCTATCTCAACCAAATAAGGACACCCAACTCCTTCATTGTCCCATGCACCTACTTCACCAACATCAAGCACAGCTTCCTCGTCCTGGACCCGTTTCCAATCCTTAAGCCCATCTTCTGAAACCGCCAAGCCAATGCTCACCTTCCCGTTTCTATCTACACCTTCATAAGCCATCACATAACTCCCATCTCTCTTGTTCCTTGTCACGCAAGGATGCCTTACTCCGACCTCATCGAAGTAAACCGAACCTTCCTTTCTTCCTCCTAAGATCTTACCAAACTTCACCCACTTGATCCCTTCCCTAGATCTCGCCATCCCAATGCAAAACTCACCGGTTTTCGCGTCAAAGGAATGATAATACATCCTTAGATCCCCACTTCCGTGGAACACAACATGTGGTGATGCAATGTATAGAAAGTCCCAATCTTTTTCAGACCCAACATCAAACAACGCACCACTATGATGCTCACCTTCGATTCTAGCCCAATGCCTACCGTCTTGACTAATCGCTAACCCGGGAGTGACCTAAAAACGCTAGCTTTCTCATCACAAAGGTGGAACCTTTCCGGATTCCCCAACTCAAAGGTCAAACCTTGGGGTTGAAACTCAACAGTCTCGGTCGTGTAGCCTGTGTAATACATCCAGTAAACAGAGCTATCAGCTCTGACTTTAGAGCTAGACATTATAACCACTTCACCGGGTCGGACACTAGCTTTGTCGAATGCCCACCAGTCTTCACAAGAGCTCATGACCAAACCCACATCGTCCGTTGACTCAACTTTCCCTTTCCCTCTTTCCCAGTGAATCCCATTGTTTGAAACCGCTAATCCGACAGAATCTGAAACTGGGTTTGGCTTTGAGGAGCTTCCATGGTACCACATGTACCATCTCTCTTCATTGTCGCTTAGAAATCTCTTCACAACCGGAGAGCCAATCTCCTCGCTGTCCCACGAATCAGTACCTAGGTCAAGAACCAGTCCTTTCTTAGAAGACGGCAGAGAAGAGGTCGATAAGTTCGAATCTTGCCCTGTTTCGTTACTTTTGGTGGTGGAACATCTTGTGACTTTGAGCGAGAACGGAGAAAAGGGTTTGTTCCGGTGATGAAGCGAGAGAGTGGATGATCTGTGACGTATAATTGTACTAGAGGCAGTGACAATGGAGGGATGTCCATGGAATTTGATGGCATTAGCTTCCATAGCTGGAAGCTAATCGGAAAGCAAGTTGTTCTGATTGTAGTGAAGTGCAACGGGCCACATATTTTGTTGGATGACTTTGGCCAATTTAAATATAACACGTGTCTCATGTTCAATGGTGAGCGAAGATCGTCTGCTCGACAGATTAGGTGTATCAGAAAAAATCGTATTAGGCTTATGAAATCGGCCCAAAGAAGGCCCAAGAATAAACTGATAAACAGACAAAAGAAACTCAAGCTTATTTCTTTTGGGTTCGCCTCACAGTAAAGTCAGAATTTATTATCTAAAATGTTCATTCTTCATCCTTTAATATAAAACTCTTGTGATGACAAAAAAAAATTAAAAAAAAAAAAAATATATATATATATATATATTAAAAACTTTTGTAAATGACAAAATTTATGAAATGGTTGTCTTTCTGTTTCCAAAATTTTAAACGACCAAAAACTGAAATTTGATTTAACATTCAGGTCTCTATTTTTCTAAAAAAATAAGAAACTAAAAACTCAATAATCTTTAAGAGGAATTAATAGATTGGATTGTGTTGCAGGTTGGTGAAGTTGGTTGAAAATCGGTTAGCTACCCAAAAATACTAGTATTCCTCATTTATATTTCTTATCAAACTGGTCCTGGCTTAGACACAGACATATAGCTATCTATACTATATTAAAAGGCCAATATGAGAGAATATTAGGGTGTCCACCTCACCATTTTAATTCAGCCAATGAGATGCCTTCATTCTGCCAACATGTCATGGGCTGTAGTGACTATTTCGATTGGGCTTCGATATCTAATTTTCTTTAGTTTTGTTGGCCCATATTTGCCATCTAAATTCGTTTGGTTTACTGGGCCTCCTGTAATGGTGTCCACGTCGGCAAAGTATTTTTATTGTGTGTCCCTTCACTATTAATCTGCCTTTAAAGTTATTTTTTTCTAATAAAGTCGCATAATCTTTGACTTTCTGTCTTCTTCTTTCTCACATATAGACCTGAAACTGCTATCTCTGTAACCATTCACATTCAAACCGATCATATCTAAGTTTGTATACACGCAAGGTAAGCACTTCTCAAATCACAATATATGAATCCAAACGTATCTACAAAAATTCCCAGCCAAATCCCTAATATTTTTGTTCTTCCTCTTCTTCCCACACGTGTACTTCTCTCTCTCTATAATCGTTCAAATTCGAGGAGATGTGATCTAAGTTCATCTATCCTAAAGGTAATGGTTTCTATCATTCAATACTTCCTCTCATATCTCGCAATTATGATCGCAAACACAAATAGAAAAAAACCCAGGAAATGCTTTTTTATTTCGTTTAAGTTGACTCCTTCAATTTGTTATTTCGTGTGTAATTATGTGAATAAATATCTATGCTTTGCAGGCTAAGAGTTGAGGAGAAAATGGAACATGTTCAGACTAATATGAACAATCTAATTGATGCTAATGCATCTTCAGTGAGTTGTTTACGGCAATTTTTTTGGTTTATGTTGGCATTGAGTTCGATTGTCAAAATATTAAGTCATTCCTTAATTTTTGTTTTTAGGCTGAAGATGAGTTGGACGATTCTGGGAGTGATTTTTATGCAGTTCCTGCCGCAACAGTCTAGAACAGTAACCCATGTCTTGTTCCTGCACCAGCTGATGAGAAAGTAGGTGAAGAAACCAAACTTAAGGCGTTAATAGACACTACAACATTATAATGGCAGCAGTAAGTAGTACTCTTTATCTGATGAGCACGGTCATGTGATATAAATCTTGGCTATATAATTTGCTTGACATTCTTTCATGTGACACACGAGATGGTTTTAGCCTGGGTAAAATTTATATAAGGAATATATCTGGAGGATTGATGAAAGCTGTTTTCGTAGTGGAAATTTCATCATCATTGTCGAAAACTTATGCTTAATCTTTCAGTAAAATGTAAGATAATGAGACTGAGTTTATTTTTGTTGAGCAGGAATGGAAAGGAAAACGCCACCACCAAGCTATATTTGTCATCGTCGCAACGTTTCTGGTATGTCATATTTTGTTATTTTGCTTAATTCTTTTGACATTTTTATTGATTATGGTTCTATTACTATCTCAAGTGTGTATGGTTATTGCCTCGGCAAAAAAACCTTTGTTCTAAGCACATCAGTATTTTTGTTACTCAAGACATGTTAAGATGATCAAATCACCTACTGGTACCCCCAAGTCTATGCTGGTGGCAAGTGGTGCAGGTGCAGTTGCAGTTTTGAAACCAAATGAGTACGTTTCAGCTAAATAAAAATTTGTGATGTTGTCATATCAGTCTGAATGTTTTATATCATATTAACAAAATTTAGGATGCGTTTGAGAAGCAAATGGAAGGATTACTGTCAACTATACGTTCTGTTGGGGAACTTCCTCCTGAACTAAAATGCTCCTTATGCAAATAAGTGATTACAGATGATGCTTTGACAAGCAAATGATGTTTCCACAGCTTATGTGACAAGTGTAAGTTCTCTTGAATTAACCGCGAGCGTGATGTCATCCTCAGGGAAATGCAAGAGTAATGCCATCATTGTTCTGTCTTCTTAAAAATTCAAACTTTATGTTCTGTTCTGTTTTGGATACTTTTTAAATCAGATGTTATATCATAGTTTATGTGTGTTTGAGTAGTTGTGAGTCTTTCGTTTATGTGTCTGTTTCTTTACTCTGTTTCGTCTTAAAAATTCGAACTTTATGGTCTGTTCTCTGTACATTTTGTTCTGTTCTATATACTTTTCATATAGATGTTAAATTTTAGTTTAGATGTGTCGAGTCATGATGAGCCTTTCGTTTCTTATATGTATCTGGTTCTTCACTTATTAATTTTGGACTTAATAATCATATGTTGGCTAAACTATTTCGTTTGTATTTTACATTATTTTAGGAGATATTTGAGTCTTTTATTACTGTTATGCGCTATGGTTTTATAAGCTGTAGTTTATTTTCAATTTTGTTTTTCGGTAGGTGGAAGGACAAACCGATGAAGTTGTACTTGACCATTTACATTCTACTGCCTTCCAATACACACCTCTTGGAAGAACTATTCTCGGATCAGCTCAGAATGTCAAGTCTATCACCAGAGATGATCTTCAGAATTACATTAAGACTCACTACACAGCTTCAAGGATGGTATAACATTTTCTTCTATCAGTTTTTGAATTCTTATGTTGGCTCATGCGAATGTATTTTCAGGTGAGCATCTAACTTTTGAAAGGTATTTGAAAATTTGAAGAGCCTTAGACTTTATAATTGGTCTTAAATCGAATAAATTTGAAAGTTTCTGCATTTTTTTTTTGTGTATTCTCATTCTATTTCTATGTATTTTGCTTTACTGCTGAAGATAAAGTTCATATCTTTCTAATAGAACAACATTTTTGATGTCAAAAAAAAAGTTCATATCTTTCTAATAGAACAACATTTTTGATGTCAAAAAAAAAGTTCATATCTTTCTTCTGATTTGTTTGTGTCCAGTGAGTCTTTATATCTAAAGATTTGAGCTAACTTAGTTTTTTTTTTGTTTATCAGATAAATTTGATTTGTTGAAAGTTTCTTTCTTGGTTTTAGTTATTATCCTCAGCAAGAAAGCTTTGAAATGTCAACAAGATAAACCCTTAGATTTTTATTGAAAGAATGTGTGATTCTGGATAAATCTGAGTTGCTGAAAGTTTCTTTCTTTCGTTAATAATCTTCTTCTTAAGATTTTGGTCTCCTTTTTATAATGAAATGTAAAATTTTGGTGAATGTATGCATGAGATCCTTAGATTAAGACTCCATTTTATCCAGAGATAGGCCTAACATTATTTAGGAACTTAAAAACAGTGACTGAAGATCGAGAGAAAAGAAAGCAGTTTGGTCTATGTCCTAGAGTATGGTCCCCGTCATTATGTTAATCAAACTAGATAGGTTCTTTTGAGTGGGGTTCTTCTTCAAAAGCTTGATTGAAACCATGAATGGGATTGTCTTTCTTTTTTCTTGAATACTTTCATTTGAGCTTATTAACCTTCCTTCTTTCTTGCAGCAACAATGTCTCAAAAGGTGACTCCATCTATGCAGTCTCTTAAATCTTTGCCAGCAGACTACAGATTTGGTGGTGAAAATTCTTCTGGCGGCTTAAGGAATGGTGTTAGTCAAGTTGACACTGCAGCTGGGGATAGTGAGGATTCACCATATAGCAGGCACGATGTTTCTGTTGAAGAGCAGTCTATTATAATCAGTCGGATTCATGTCTACAGTTTTTATGTGATTTGCTTGGTACATGGTTGAGCCTAAATGTGATCATGTTTGATTTAGTATTATGAGTGCATTAATGTATAGTTTTTTTGTATATTGGTCTATATTGATTTGAGTAGTACGTGGTTGAGTTTAACTATGATCATGATTTAATATGATGAGTAAAGGTATAGTTTTATTTGTATTAGTCTACAGTGATTTTCTTGGCAAGAAGCTGAGTCTAAATGTGAATGTTCTTGATTACGTATGATGAATGCAATGTGCATCAAGGATTGTGATAGATGGCAAAATTCTCGAGAGCGGAATGAGGCACTCATGAGTCAAAAAAGAGTTAGCGCATGAAGAGTAATTTGATCTGAGTATTGGTGAGGCTGAGCGTGAGAAAGGTCTTTTGGTTTTTCTTGGTAAAGGGATTTATAATAACATCCGTGTTTATAGTACAGGTAATGACTTCTCCAAGGAGCATGAGTATTATGATGCTGTGAAACATTACACTGAAGCGATCAAAAGCATCCAAAACAAACGACAGTAAGGCCAACCTTTATCACCTTATGTGCATCACTGTTGTGTACAAAGGCTTCTATATTTATTTTTTTTAGTTAATTTATTTGCTTCTTTGAATTTTATGGAGACATATAGTAACCGACCTGCGTGTAACAAAAAAATAAGGGCAATGCCCGACTGATTGATGTAAGCGGACAAGTGCATCGAGCTTGATTACGTATTCTCAAAGGGATACAACAGAAAAGGTGCATGAGTGACACTGCAATGGAAACATACCCAGAGGGTCTCAAACCTGATCCTAAAAATCAGGAGTCTCTCGACGGTGCTAGAAGGTATGCAACATGTGTAAAGGTGTGGAGAAACTATTCACTATGTAAACTTAGTAGCTATGTAACGTGTTATAAACCTACTCTGCCGATGTGTACAACAGGTCAATAAGGCAAACCGTGGGGCCTTACTCCCAAGAGTTGAAAGAAAGATATGTTAGATATTTAGATTCTAAGTAACTGTTATGTCTTTCTTTTTCGGTTTAGAGAGAACCCGTGAATTTAGTTTATTTAATATTTTGTTAAAGGAGTTAACTTAAACTTTGAACCATCAATTGTAAACCACAAATAAATAAAAAATAGAATAACCAAAGGAGTTAGGGAATTGAAATTTTAAAAGATCGAAATTTTGACCTATTTTTACTGTAATAATATTTTAAATATTTTAATATGAATTTTTATCATTATTTACATATTGCATTATAATAAGTTAAATTTCATTTTAATATTTTATATTTTTCGATATATACTACATATTTTAATGTAATAACAAATTTTATAATGAATTAAAATTTTAAAAAAATAAACCCGGGCGTAGCCCGGGAAAAGCTCTAGTATCATTAATAATTAATTCTGAATTGTAGCAAATTTAAATGATCGATATGGCGACAACTAGCTATAACTGATGAGTTTACAGGAATTTAAGTTTTAGAAACGAGTGTTTAAATTTTGTTAAACGCTAATAAGAAGCTCAATTACATATAGCCAATTAAATTCTTTCGATTTTGAGAAAAAATAGAATTTTTACACGTTTTGAAAAATATATTAAATTTTGAATGTTAATATATTATATTATTTGTAATTTACTATTTTGTAAAAAAAATTAACCAATATAATTTTAACACAATTATATTTCTTGAAGTTTTACAAAACAACTTAAAAAACTCAAACTTTTCAAATTAAAACCAAAAAGGTATTTTTTACTATGTTCAAGCCAAAAAAATTCTAATTTTTAAATATTAATTATTTTAACTTTCATTTTCTGTTGACCAAACTATTTTAAGTATCCGGAAAAGTCAATTGTTAAACTCATAAATGTTTGTTAACTCGTTACGTGATTCGTTTCAAAAATTGATTAAACACTAACGAAATAATGTCGTTTTGCATCTGTAAACACTTAAAATCATTTTTTCTTTCGCGAAACAGAGCTCCAAATTAAAAACCATAGATTTTCTAATTCTCTAATTTCTCAATCCTATCTCCAAAATTCAGAGCCATTGACGACACAGAGGATGGCTAGGATGATGGGGTTACTTTGGGTTCGTCATACTTAGCGATCTGAAATGAAAAGTGTTAGAAAAACTAGAGCAGTTACAATTGAGCAAATGAATCAAATCGATGAAGGTGATAATGAAGATGATAATGAGACTGATCAAAATGATTATGAGACTGAGAATAATGACATTGGTGTTAAAGAAAAAGTTTTAATCAGTTTTTAAAATGACATCGTTTAGCGATTTAACAAACATTTACATGTTTAACAGTTGACTTATCTGAATTTCTAAAATGGTTGAGTCAACCAAAAATGAGAGTTAAAATTATCAATATTTAAAAATTGAAGTATTTTTTTGTCTCAAACACAAGTTAGAGGTTTATTTATGGGCTTATTTGCCAAATAGCCAAGAAAAAAATAGAAATTAGATTTGGGGAGAGAGAGTAGAGAGAGATAGGAAGAAAAAGTAGGAGAGAATGGGAGATTTTGATTAGTTTGTGAATTTTGAGTTTTTCATGTATATAGGGTGCAATTTTTGTTTATTTATTTTAATTTGAAAGTTCAGGATTTTTTTTACTGTTTTCTCGATTGAAAAAAAGTAAAAATGTATCTTTTTGAAATATTTTTTCTAAAATATTGATATTTTTAAGAATAGAGGGAGTAGATCGTCTATATATTTTTAATATATTTAATTCATATGAGTTCGAAATTATGATGTTAGTTATACATTTTGTATTATTTATTATGAAAATAGTATGTTAAGAGCATCTCCAAAAAGGAACTCTATTTTGAAGTTTCTCAAATTCTATATTTGAAGTTTCAAAGTGTTTTTCTCCAAAAGCAAAACTTCAAAACTAACTTCAAAATTATTTGTATTTTACACTATGGTCCTTATATTTATTTTAGTTAATGAAAATTCATAAAACTTTTATAAATAACTAACACATATATAAAAAATTACAACAATATTAATTAATAAAACTTTAAATTAAAATATAAAACTAGAAATAGAAATACATAATTAAATATTAAACTACAAATAAAATACCACATTATTCCATAAGATTATTTCCGTAATGCTTCCATATGTGATCAACTATTGCATTTCGAAGTAAGAAATGACTCTCTTTATTTTTAATTTGTAGATTACGAGCTAAAAATTGTTGAAAACGGATATCTTCATTTTCCGCCATATCAACCGTTGCTTCTACCACTGATCTTGTATCTTTTATCGGCGCATTAATATCACGTTCATCTTCAATTATCATGTTCCAAAGTTTACAAGCAATGTCAACATCTTCATCCCAAATACTCTCAACACCGAAAGCAATACTTTCGGCTCTCCGACAACACAATCTCCGGGAATGCCTTCATTTTCAATCAATTTATGTAGTGATGATGGAGGATCAAGTTCACGTCCTATTGGATCGAAGTCAAAAGAAAGACTACCGAAGGTAATAATATGGTTACTGATAATTTGATATCATCCAATGAACAAATCCTTGATTTTTTAAAAGAAAGTGCAACAAGCAGGGATAAAAATCAAGAGATGATTGAATTACGAATGAAAAATGAAGCAAAAAAGTTAGCTTTAAAAGAAGTAAAAGAGGAAAATAAAATATTGCTAAAAAACTTGGCTTCTATCAGTGATATTAATACTCGTGAGTACATTCGTTCTGAACAAGAAAGAATCATAAGAAAAAGACGTCAAGAACAACCATCTTCGGTTACAAAAAACTTGTTTGGACAGTATTTCGAAGATTTGGGAGCTTCCGGGGCAAATTTACCAGATTATTAGTATTGTTGTAATATCTAAATTTTTATAATAATTATGTCTTTATGTACCCTTTTTAAAAAGTTTTTAATTCAATATGTTTTATAATATTCTTGTTGTCTAATTCTACCTTTAAAATAATATAAAATTTATTTTAATTTTTAAAAAAAATTATGGGTAAAGTTTAATTTATTGATTTGAATTTGAATATTTGTGAGATAAATTTTTTAAAGATTAAAATGATAAATAAGAAAATACTTAAGAATAATAAATAAGATATGTAAATGTAAGGACCAAATTGCAAATAAAAAGATGAAACTTGAAATTTGAAGTTTTGGATAGTGAAACTACCCAAAACTTCAAACTTGAAGTTTTAAATTTCTTTTTGAAGAGCCAAAAACTCTATATTTGAAGTTATAGAATGTCTTTTAGAGATGCTCTAATATAAACCATATTTTGTGTTTAGACGTCCAGTTATGACTGCTAGGTGAGCACTAAAGCACCTACGTGGCTGACTTTTAAATCAATGAAAATTGATCGTTTTTTTTAGCTAACCATGTATATGTGACAAAAGAAGATAGTATAAGAACATGATCCATCCCAATCAATGTCTAGTTTAATTAACTTGAAAAGAAGAGAACGAGATAAGGAAGCAACAACTATCAGTTCACAATAAATGGCACGATGAAGGAGGTTGTCTTCCAAAGCGAAAGATGTGGACTGTTATGTTTATCTTGTCTGGCTATAACGGAAAGTTATAGGATACATTATTTTCCTTTGTCAAACCATGTTACATTTTAGGTTTAAGAGGAACTAGGAACAGCAAGGTAATGTGGCTGATTAGTCTTGTAACGATTCAAAACTGTGATTATAAGGAAAATATAATCGGTTATACTGGTTAAATAGATGGTAAAATTGGCAAAAGATAACATTTAATTCGTTATTTCTATGTGGGAACATGAGAACATGTCACTCTACATGTGGAAGAGACAAATTAAATTGGTAACGAGAACGACCTCCTCCTTCATCGTTATTTTGATTTATCATTATCACAAGAAGATTTTAAAAGTTGACAGGATCAAGTTGGGAGTACAATTGTAAAGAGCCATTTGGAGTAATTTAATTATAGAAATTGGTTACATTAATAAATACAAACTTAATTTAGTAAGAAAGAGTCGTAACCAAATTTATGTGAATGTGATTTAAGAAGGTGATGTAGACTTTGAATTTGACACTTATTGGAGATCCTTTTTCGTATCTAGTGATTAATATCAATACGTCACCCACGTTATGGAAGTTAAATGATTTTATACATATGTCAATAAGAACCAAAAATTTATAGAAGTACCGTTACACTCTGCATCTGCACTGGCTATAAACTGATTCAAATATTTAATTTGACTAATCGCAATTTATATGAACAAGCAGAGCATCATTCTACACTCTAGAGCATTAGAGTCGCAAAATATATAAAAGAAATGATTCTAATATTGAAGCAAAATAGAAGACGCAAGAGACATGTTTGGAATGCAGTGAGAGAACGATTGTAGCCATCAGATTGGTTGTTTTTACCCTCTTTCGTCCTCATGTTAGCATGTACATTGATTGCTTTTGTTCAACCCATTTCGGCTTGATTGCTTGCTTTTTCATCTTGGTAAATTGCTAATTGTATCATCATCCCCTTGAACATGATAAATGAGAAATTAACAAAGATGCTTCTAAAAAAGTTTTTATCCTAAATATAATTTTCAAATGTCAATTGACCAAAATGTTTCATTTAAAAGTAAATAAATATTTATATCTTTATGGTTGATTAATTTATACTTAGTGTTTAGATTTGAGATGTGGAGTTTTAGGAGAGTGAGTTTAGAATTTTTAAAAATAAACAAAAATTACTAATTTTTTTATAAAAAAAATTATAATAGTTTCATAAAGAACTTTCAAATTTTAAAATAAAATATTGGAAAAAAATCAAAAGAAAAAAATGTTAAATAGATTATAAAAATTGAATTCAAAAATGTACGACTCGGAAACTGTAAAAATATTTGATTTTTATCTTTATTTAAATAATTAATCATATTTATATATTTTAAAAATAAGAGTATAAATGTTTTTTAGATCTTTAATGAAACATCTTTTATCCTCTTTGTAAACTCTTTTGGTGAATAAAATCTATTTTAGTGTCATTTGGGAGAATTACCGTATTAATTTGTTATTCATGTGAACTAATTAAATCTTTGGTTTATGACTATCTATCGATCTTATCTCTATCCGATATTTTACCAATTTCTCAGAAATCAGTGATTGAGTGTCCGTAGAATTACTAGTAATCTTGATGCTTGATCGTATCTAGTATCATCCTACTTGTATTAGCATTAGTTGGGGTGCATGGGTTTAATGGTTTCATTGGCCTTTTACAAAATTACGGTTGGCAATATATAGACTTTTATATTACGTCTCAAATATTTACTCCTAGTGCATTGATTAGTTTTTTTTTATTTTTATAAACCGTCAGAATTTCAGGTATTTGCTACTCCATATAATCTCTCTAATAGTGGCTGAGAGCCTGAGGCTATCAGCGGTTGATAATAAGATTTTTGAAGCGTAAATTACCTCTTTCAAGTGAAATTGAACTAGTGACGAATAATTATTTCTCAAAATGACTAGATCATTACCCATAATTTACTAAATGTATTAATTCGTTATCCAACAATTAACAACATATACAACCCTAATAACATATGAGTATATCTTTAATGCTTAGATACATTACTAATTAGTCATTATGCAGCAAATATTTATCAAATCCAATACTTCATTAGTTCAATCTGATTGGCGTGTGATAATGTAGGATAAGTAAAATCAGCGATGTAGATTAAAAGAAAAGAATAAAATTTCATTTTTGTGTGTAAAGAACGGGTTCATACGTAGTAAAGTTTGAATGACAATGTCAACAAAGTAGCCTATTTTTGACCCAAAAAAAAACAAAGTAACCTATAATATCCAGATGAATTTTCTAGAAGAGAAAGTAATGCATGCGGCGGCGTTAATGATGCTTGTAAATAAAAGCAACGACATTAAATTAGTAGCAACATAAACTTTATAAAGTGCCGACAAAAACAAAGGAGCCGTCGTCAGGATAGTCACGTTTCCATGTAATCACGTAATTTAATCAGGATACTTAATACGCTTTTCTTTTATTTATAAAGTTCATTTCAATTTTTTTTTGTCAAACAAAATTCATTTCAAATAAAAGTGATATTTATTGACTTTTAAACGTATGATTTTTCTGAGTGCTAGCACAAATCTATCTCACTAAACTCTAATGACAAATCTTTAAACAAAAAGAATTACAAAATAAAAACATTGATGATTAAAAAAAACATGGAGTGATATCTGATTAAAACCATTGTCCTAAGTAAACCACAGAAACATCTTTTACAAAAAAAAAAAGTAAACCACAGAAACATTATGAACATTATCTGGAGATAAAGTTTGAAAAGAAAAGGGAAAAAAGGTTCTGAACGTCCACTGTATATAGTTTGTGCTAGTCCACTTGCTGACTTCTGACGCTATCTTTGTAGCCAAGTCGTAACATAAAGAACTATCTTTGAATACGAATCAAATATCCATTGTTCACTCGACCTATGTGTTGAAATAATTGGATCAGATATCGTGGTTCAGTATAATGATAATGTTCAGCTCAATCGTATTGATTAAGACTATTTTGTATAAAGAATAGTATAGTGGGTTATATCAATGTCGCTGCCGGATCATAACTCGAGTTTAAAATCTAGTTGGCAAAATAAAATAGGAAGATTGTGTAACTTGCCGATCTGTGGTATATATTAGACGGTTTAAGAAAATTGATTTGGCTATATATTTTACAAAAATACGTTTATTTTTTGGACACACATTTATTTAGAACTATACATGCATTGGAGTAGTGGAAGGATATATGGCCTATCGAAAATTGATTCGCGATACTATGCAGTAAGATCAAAATACGGAAAAATATTATGGGGTGAATGCAAGATCAGTAAACAAGACTTTCGAATCTTGAAAATTAACAACCCAAATACACATAAATATTTAAGCTCTTCAAAAGAAATTAACAACCCAAATGACACTGGAGTAATGAGTGCATAATCTCAATTGATAGACATGTTTTATAATCGATTATCAAAAATTGAAGGTTTCTCTGATGTCAAAAAGAAAGAATTAATATGTATTTCATTTTTGATATTCTTTGACGTTAAATCATAGTATTACGCTAGTGATGTAAGACTATAATATACTCCTTCGAAATTTAAAAAAAAAAAGTTGCACTCAAAAAAGAAAAAAAAAACAGTTTAGCATCACATCGAAATACCACTATAAATTGGAAATAGCAACATCGCTTTGATCCACTACCAATGAAGTATTCTAACAGTTACTTTTAAAAAATCTTGTTTTCTGAAATATACTCTAGAGAAAAATTGTTTATGTAGGAAACTATAATAAAAAAAATAAAAAGTATAGTAAAGTTTATGTAACGAAGAAAAGAACCAAGTTCATCAGAGAATCGTCATCAACAGAACAGAAAGTGAGGATAAGATGAGACGAGGATAATAAAGGAATTCGAAGCCACAGAATCTTTATATCTCGAGATGGACAAACCTTAAGTGGAAAGCCAATTTATCTTGTGACCCCCCAAAAAAAATCTTCTAGAAATTTAATCGGACGGTGAAGAGTAGATACTTGAGAAGTCCTCGAGATTAACAGCCTCACGATAAAAGAAAAGTTAGGCTTCAGAATCAGAGTGACAGACATTTGGTTAACGGTCGTTAAAATCGGCTACGAACATATGCTTCTGGTGTCAGTTAGTTTTACCTTTTTGCACCAATTTGCACATCACGCCTACTCACGCTACTGGTTATTATTACGTTAATATAGTAATATACTAACATGCATACAAACACATGCAGACATGCATGAGGGTTGGGAAAGTGGTTGTCTGATTTGCATATTACGATGACGAGTTCACAGTACTCGTGACACTGGCAAATATCTACAGAGGATATACTACTACTGGTTTTGGTCTTTAAAATTTTTGTTACTAAGAGAATTTGTCCCAAGTTCAAACATTATTTATATATTTATGATGTGTGCATGCGAACCAACTTATTAATAACGTGTTCTTATACCGACCATATACGCGTACTCGACCGATCGGTACGTCCGTTCTAATTTCTACGGGGGTGGATAATTAATTTGTAGACATGTTTAAAAGATTCGCTAGGCACCAATCTGTACGGTCGGAACGTCCAGAGGTTAAATAATATGTTCTTTAAATATTTACATAGTTATTCTAATCAAAATACGGAATCATCAATAGTTCAAAACAATATAGAATTAACCACACATGGATAATTTAGTATTAGATAGGTTTTAGAAAGCTAAATGGTTTGGATTTGAAGCAATCTTATAACATTAAACTTGTGCAGTCACGTAGATATAGAATATCAGAGAAAGTTCATGGACTGCCCATCTCCTTAAAAGTTAGTATGACCTGTCTATGGACTATGGATACTCCAAAGTTAATAAAATAGAGAATCATCTATATTTTTTTGTGGTTAAATTGTGAAACACATCCAGGCTCATTAATTAAAACAAATATAACCATAAATATATTGACACTAATTGTAGTTGTAGTCACTACTTTTGGGTTGTGGATCTAGTTTAAATGTATATCATTGATAATTTCCAAGCGTATAGCTAGCTTTATTTAAAAGTAATAAACAACTATAAATCAAACAGGTAAATTCAGAGAAAATATGTGAATATTGATAATTATGAATTTCAATGTACTGTTGTATTTTTGTCATCACCAGGTGGATACTTGTAATTGGCATTTACTTATGTGTAATTTATGTCATCAAAAGCAAGTTTGAAAAAAATTAGGTTCAAAAGCTGGAAGATATGAGTCATCATGAGTATTAAGGTTCTTGATATATATTAAAGAAAAGAAGATTGTTAAGCCTGGCTGTTTTATCTGGAAGGAGCTTTTGATTAGTATATTATAACGTATTAACGTGTAACTAATCCAAATTAATTAATGTGAAATTACAGAGAAACAAACAAAAAAAAGAGGGAGAGAAGCGAAGTTAAAATTGGATACACGAACGAGAGAACCAAATAGAGGCATGTGCATGCATTGGCTACATTATCAAGCTTAATGAAAAAAATTAAAAAGACCTACACATCGCTTTCATATTTCAACTCCTACAAAGTATACAAAATAATTACTCAATTGATGATTAAAAGAAAATACATATGTTTGTCTTCTTTCAAGCCCGCGTTAACTTCTTTTGGCGTTTGCAAACATGCATGGAATCCTATGATATTTGCATATTATGTTAAGATTTCAAGTTTCTCCTATGATGCTATATTTTAATTCCATTTGTATTCACACGCATGCTGGATATTATGTTTTAGCTCCATTGTATTGTCAGTACCACGCAGAAGGTTAGGCAATTGCATTGGTTTCCATTCGAATTAAGGGTTCATGCGGGCGATACTAGCTTAATAAAATTTTGTTACAGAAGTTGTTGAGTATATTATTGGTAGATACAAGTGTTATATATTGACAATTAATTAAGTGGTAGTAGTTTAGTGGTAATTTTTTGGAGCTTGGTGAGTATTCACATTGGTCTTGTATTTAATTTTCTTTAGAAACTAAATTATCGGCAAGTCTACTTGAACTTCAATTTAGGTAGTTTACATGGTAAACTGTAACAGATGATCAGTTCATCTTTGACATTAATAAGAAGATATTTTGAATCTTGGTGAAGCAATATGATACGCTTTCGGACTATGTATCATTATGTGTATTTTTTTTTGGACCAACCGGATCAATCGATAAAACTTATCAAAAAAAAATATACTAAGAATTCAAATGATCAACACATTTCTTCTTTTGCTCTTTGATCATAATTAAACGTTGGCCAAAACAGGTTTTTGGTCCACGTTAGGCAAATTTTTATGTTTCATTTCCTTTATTTTACTATTTTCTATAATTTTTAGTGAGTTCTTATATTTTGTTGTTTGTCGGAAAATGTAAAGAAGTAACGTAAAAGACTTTGCAAAGTATTTTCCGTAAAATGCTCCAAATAAATTGAACTTAATAGTAGCGAGGGCCCATGTTTTTAGCTGAGATTACGGGAGGTTCACCGTAGATTTCTGCCGTGACGTTCTTAATCGACCATATAAAATTCAACATGTTTTTTTCTCTTATAAATTATTAAATCTAATAGTTACAAATATTTTCTCGTTAATAATTTCCAAATTTTATTTCCGGCATTAAATATAAACTGGTTAGATAACAAAGTATTAGTGACAGAGTTATAGGCTTCGTGATACGTCTAATTCAAAACAGACCACTGTGACCCACTTAGATTTCAGTTTGATATTTTCTGTCACTTTCTTAACTATTTTATCATCCTACTACCCGATAATAACCCACACAACACATATTTGTATACCAACACAACACATAACACATTTTATTTTTATTAGAAGTACCAGAGTATACTCTTATATCAATTAGTTAACTTTACTATATAGGTGCTACATCTCATGATATAAAGTATAATAGAATAGATAATATTATTGTGTTGTGTCCAAAAATTGTATATATACAAAAAACTTAGAACTATCTCAAATAAAAATATAACTTATCTAAATTTTATGTATCTAAATCAGTTAATTTTTATTACAATAGAATTTATATAATATTCTTCGGTTTAGATTTCATAGACTTTACGAGCTTTACTTCATAATCAGATTTCAACGATCCATAACACATGATCCGCAAGATACACATCTTGTTCCCTAATATATCTCTAATACATGATCTAGAGGCTTAGTAGGATATAAAATAAATCATAATACTAGTTGACTGTTTATAGTTAATTTGTATATTCAAACTATATACAAAATAAAAAATATTTGAACTTTTAGCGTCAACAATACATTATGAATAATGTATCATCACATTTTTTTTAAAATTGTTTTACCCCGATTGGTTAGTGGATCGATACTTAAGTCAAAAGGTGGTGAATTCCATTAAAATATGCAACAAATGAAAAATGAGAATGAACATATTATTTGTGAGTATAAACCACACACAAGAAACAGAGCCGACTCTGACTTTTTGGTGGCTAGAAGCGAAGAAAAAAAAAAGACTGGTTCATAAATTTTTTAGTTACAGATATAAATAATAGTTAATTAGAAATGGTTTTTAGTTACAGATATAAACAAATTATTTAATACATTTTTAAAGGCGACTAGGAAAAAGCAACGAGAGGCTGTGAGGACGCAGGACCCGTTTTGTAGCACACATGTGCATTTGTCTCTTTGCTTTTTTGGTTTTTCTTTCTAATATTAAATGCCATATCGTTTTCTTTCTCCCACTAATTTAAATTCATTAACAAACTGCATTTCTTTTTAATAAAAGCAGCAAAAATATTTGTTGAGAAAAGAAAGAGAGTGTATTAGTGTTACCCTTTGTTTACTGTAGAAGTCCAAGTTTTGACCATCTCCAATGGAGTATCTAAGAGGGTTCTATCTCATGGTTCTATCTAATTTATGTTTAAAAGTAAATCAAAAAGAAAAAAAATAGATAGATATGGTTCTAAAAATAGAACTTTTAGAACCAACTCTAAGTTAATAAGTGTGACCTTGTGATTGGTTGATATCTAAAAAAAATTTAACACTCAATCTTTTTTTTCTCTCTCTCTTATTTCGCCTAAAATTAATCTATAATCCTTCATCCTCATCTCTTCCCCAAATCGAGAGATTGAAACTGAGTGTTAGTCGAGAAAGGTCGGGTTTAGGCATGACTGATGGGATCCATGCGAGAAACAATCAAGGCAAAATAACTATTAATTGTTTAGTTTTGTTTATGATTTCTCAATCTATGTTATATGTTTTTATGTCAAGTTAATTTAAATTTTATGTAATTCAATAACTATAGTTTTTTTAATTATAGAGTGTGATGCAAGTAATCTATTATTACAAGTTTTCAAAATTTTGAAATTTAGAACTTTTAATTGGTTCTATCATTGGAGGAGTTAAAACTAAAGAAGTATCTAAAATTTTTAATTTGATTATTTTCAATAAAAAAATTGATTTAGAACTCTAAGACCATATCTATTGTTGGAGATGGTCTTGTTGCTACAATCAGTGGCAGAATGGTAAATATGACTAACTTTCTCCTAAAAGTTTTCTATAAATACAACCACTCTTAACCCAAACAACATATACTCACATCTCTTTCTCTTCTGCTTCGTTTCTCTTGAAGGAAAGAACAAGAAAGAAGAATCTCCAAGTTCCAAGTAACTACTTTCTCTATCTACATTCACTTGTAGCTCGTTAATACATATTCATCACCAACTTTATCACTCCATGTGCAGGTTAACACAAGAAGTAAAACATGGGTCCTGTTGGGTTCTTAGTTATGGCTTTCCTAGGAGTAATGGCTTCTTCTGTGAGCGGCTATGGAGGCGGTTGGGTCAATGCACACGCCACGTTCTACGGCGGTGGCGATGCTTCCGGCACAATGGGTAATTTGCTCAAAACACTACAAAACAATTTCCATTTTCTTAACCTATTATCATGTTTCTGATTCTTCAGTCTACTTCTTCTTGTAGGTGGTGCTTGTGGATACGGCAACCTATATAGCCAAGGCTACGGGACGAACACGGCCGCTTTGAGCACGGCTCTGTTCAATAACGGACTTAGCTGCGGTTCTTGCTTTGAGATAAGATGTGAAAACGATGGTAAATGGTGTCTCCCTGGCTCTATCGTTGTGACCGCTACAAACTTTTGCCCACCAAACAACGCATTGCCTAACAATAATGGTGGTTGGTGTAATCCTCCTCTTCAACACTTTGATCTTGCTCAGCCTGTGTTTCAACGCATTGCTCAATACAAAGCTGGTATCGTCCCTGTCTCCTACAGAAGGTAATAAAAGTCAACTTCTCTGTTTTAAAGTGTTCTTCATAGGCTCTGTTTTCAAATACAGAGTATATCTTAATCAACCAAACTTTATTGGATACATTTTTAAAATAGCATTTTCATAGTTTTTAGCTTAAAGAAAAAAAATCCCCAAAAAACATTTATTAATCAACAAAATACTAAAATACATTACTACCTAAATTCTAAACCTAATCTTATGCTTTAAATACTAAACCCTAAACTATACTACTTCCGTTTTGTTTTATATATCGTTTAAAATTTTTTCACATATATTAAAAAATTATTAAAAAAATTTTATACCCGTAATTAATGTATTAAGTTATTTTTTTAAAAATAATGAATTGAAAAATAAAATTAAAAACGAAAAAATTATCAAATATTTGCATTGAAATTATAGAACGAAAAACAAATTTTAAAATCTAAAATGAAACGAAAGTAGTATATCACTGAACTCAGGCTAATTAACTTTTAATTAATGTTATTTTAGTGTTTATTTCTCTAACTTTTTATTAGCTTTGTTCGATTAACATGAGTTGTGCGCTTTGCAGGGTTCCATGTAGGAGAAGGGGAGGAATTAGGTTTACCATAAACGGTCACTCATACTTCAACCTCGTTCTGATCACAAACGTCGGCGGCGCCGGAGACGTTCACTCAGCGGCGATCAAGGGTTCAAGAACAGGTTGGCAAGCCATGTCAAGAAACTGGGGGCAAAACTGGCAAAGCAACTCTTACCTCAACGGTCAAGCACTTTCTTTCAAAGTCACCACCAGTGATGGCCGCACCGTAGTCTCCAACAACGCCGCTCCTTCTGGCTGGTCCTTTGGCCAAACATTCACTGGTGGACAGTTCCGCTAAGAGGAGCAGTTTGGTCATTCTCTACTCTATTTTTTAAAATCTAAAAAAAGTAAAACTTGTTTGTGTGGTGTGTAGAGGGCTTATTGATAAATGGGTTATTGTTGAGAGAGTGATGCGTCGAGGGCTCGGTTTTGCAGAAGGCCTTGATGGCATCTATCTTTTTGAACCTCTTTATTTTTTTTTTCTTTCTTGGAATGTAGTTTTATAAAAAAAGAAACACTAGTTATTGTTGTATTACTGATGCAGAGGTGGAGTTTTAACTACCACCCGCTAGTAGTAATGAGTATCCTATTTTTACTATTAAGACGTGAGAGATAGATTTATAAAGATTTTTCAGTGTATTATTGTGATGTTGTATGTTATGAGATCAAGAGAACACATTATTATGTTTGTAATAATACAAGTTTTTAATAAGTTCTGAAGATTAGGGTTTGTTCATTTTCTTGTTTCACCTTTTTGAAGAAAGATAAAATAAACTTTGTTTCTTAACTTACCAAATTTACAACCAATGTATTTACCCACATACATACCAAGCTTACAACCAACCGTCATGATCGAAACAGCCTGTCTACATTTTTTCAGCCTGTCTAAAGTTAGTTGCTACCTTTGAGATTATAGACACCACATGAACAAAATACTGGCTATAGGCTAACTTGAGCTCAATTAGTTTTGATTAAAATAATTTTTTTGACTAATGCATAAAATAAGTTCCAATCCAAACAACAGACATTTAAGATTTTCCTCGATATTTACTGTGTGTCTTAAAATATAAATGATCACAAATTGTAAATTAAATCGCAAAGAATTTATCTTGAAAAAGCTAAAATGAACAACAAAAAAATCTAAACCATCGTATATAAAAGTAGCATTTTCTCCCTATTCGATACGGTTATCAATGTTGGATAATTCCAAGCTTGTGGAAACTTAACATATTAATAAGTGTTTAATATGTTAAGATAAACACAAAAAGGAAATCTAGAAATAGGAAAAAGAAGTTTTCTATTTAGGTTAGTTTGTGTTTTCCTTATTCCACATGTTAAAGGGAATTGTCCTTCACTATAAATATAGATCTATTGGAGAGATGTTCCATAAGATCTAAGAGAAGCATTGAGAACTTTAGTTTTGAGTAGTTTCTAAAGCTAATAAGAAAAGTTGTTCTTATTAATTTCTTTGTTTCTAGAGACCTTGAATTGGTATCAGAGCTTAAGTTGAAGCTTCGATCCTGGTGGCTGTGAAGCAAGGGTTCACGACGCAAGATGGCCGACGTGACTAGGGCTCCACGCACGAAGGACTTTGGATCCGCATCTATCCAATGTCCTATGTTGAACTCGACAAACTACACGGTTTGGTCGATGAAGATGAGGGTGTTACTCAGGGTTCACGATGTGTGGGACACGATTGAACCAGGTTCTGATGATCAAAAGAAGAACGATGTCGCGATTGCTCTTTTGTTTCAATCAGTTCCCGAGTCATTGATTCTCCAGGTGGGAGAACAAACCGAATCAAAAGAAATCTGGAATGCCATCAAGTCACGACACCTTGGAGCTGATCGTGTAAGGGAGGCAAGACTTCAGACGTTGATGACGGAGTTCGACAGGTTGAAGATGGATGATAGCGATACCGTAGATGATTTTGCGGGGAAGATATCAGGTCTAGCATCCAAGGCAGCCTCGTTGGGAGAAAGCATAGAAGAGTCCAAGATGGTTAAAAAGTTCTTGAAGGGTCTTCCAAGGCACAAGTACATCCAGATTGTAGCGTCCTTAGAACAAGTCCTAGACCTCAACTCGACGGGTTTTGAGGATATAGTTGGAAGGTTAAAGGCGTACGAGGAGCGTGTAGGGGAAGAAACTCAGAAAGAAGACCAAGGGAAGCTCATGTTTTCAGATAATAATCACCATAATCAGAGGGGTTATGGAGATTTTCGTGGTAGAAGTAGAGGACGTAATGGAAGAGGCAGAGGTCGAGGTGTGTCACACAACCAAAATCATGTGTCACACACGGACGTCAAAAACTCGAAGAAGGATCGATCAAAGGTGATATGTTGGAGATGTGACAAGCCGGGTCACTATGCAACTGTCTGTCCCGAGAAGTCAGTGAAGAATCAAGAGACTAACCTAAACGAGACACAAGAGGCCGGTGCACTCTATGTACACGAGGTGGTTTTCCTGAATGAAGATAAGGTGATTCCGAAGAATCTTGATATCAACAAAGCCAGTGCAAGTGTTTGGTATTTGGATAATGGTGCGAGCAATCACATGACGGGAAATAAGGAGTTCTTTTCGAGTTTGAATCTCAACACCAAAGGGAAGGTAAAGTTTGGTGATGGATCGTGTGTTGATATCGAAGGAAAAGGGGTTGTTACCTTTGTGTGCAAGACTGGTGAGAGGAAGGCACTCAAAGACATATACTATATACCCGACCTAAAGCACAACATATTGAGTCTTGGTCAAGCAACAGAAAACGGATGTGAGGTTAACATGAAAGATGTCTATTTAACACTCACAGATTCGTGTGGCAGGTTGCTTGTACGTGTAACAAGATCTCCAAATCGTCTCTACAAGACCCCGATGGAGATTAGTTATCCGCAGTGTTTACATGTCAGGGATGAGGATGCTACGTGGAGGTGGCATGCTCGACTAGGACATATAAGCTATGGCGTGATGAACAACATGGTGAAGAAGGAGATGGTCGATGGAATGCCGTGTGTAACACACGAAGAAAGCGTGTGTGACGCATGTCTAGCAGGGAAGCAAATTAGACATTCATTCCCGACCAAAGCCATGTTTCGTGCGACAAAGCCATTAGAGTTATTGCATGGAGATTTGTGTGGACCAATCACACCACCAACGCCAGCAAATAACAAGTACGTCTTTGTCCTGATTGATGATTTCTCCAGGTATATGTGGACTATACTTATGAAGGAGAAGAGTGAGGCATTCGATCGGTTCAAAAGGTTTAAGGAAAGTGTAGAGAAGCAAACCGGTTCAACCATTAAGACATTTCGCACCGATAGAGGAGGAGAGTTTACCTCAGCTGAGTTTAATCTATTTTGCGAGAAGAATGGAGTTAAAAGGCACCTGACCGCGCCTTACACGCCTCAGCAAAATGGTGTAGTGGAGAGGAGAAACCGAACCTTAATGGGGATGACGAGAAGTTTGTTGAAGGCAATGAAGCTGCCGAACTACTTATGGGGGGAAGCTGTACGACATTCAACCTACCTCATCAATAGAGTTCCTACAAAGGCCTTGAAGGATCAAACGCCATATGAGTGTCTCACATCGAAGAAGCCAAATATCGAGCACTTGAGGATATTCGGCTGTGTAGCACATGTGAAGGTTAGTGTTACACAACAGAAGAAGTTGGATGAGAGATCAAAGTGTGTGATCAATCTTGGAACTGAGCCGGGTTCCAAAGCATATAGACTCTATGATCCAGTCGCAGGGAAGGTGATGGTGAGTAGAGATGTGATATTCGATGAGAAGAAAGCTTGGGATTGGTCGTCTACAACAAACCAAGCTGATTGTGAACCAAGTATGCTTAAGCTTCCACATGAGGGTGATATAGAAGAAGGCAATGATCAAGGTGAGGATCATGAACAGGAGGCTATAAACCAAGATGAGGAGGAAGAAGAAGCAGATACTGATCACAATGAAAACCAAGACGGTGGGGGTCAACCGTTGGTGACTAGACACGGCCGAGCCATATCAAAACCAAGATATCTCGATGACTATGTGTTACTTGCAGATCAAGAAGGTGCAATGCTGTTGCTCACAGTGGATGGGGAGCCGGAGAACTATCTTGAAGCAGAACACATGCGAGAATGGGTTGAGGCAATGGTGGCCGAATTAGAGTCTATCACAAGAAACAAGACATGGGAGCTTGTGGATAGACCTGCTGGAGTAAAACCTATAGGGTTAAAGTGGATCTTCAAGATAAAGAGAAAGGCGGATGGTACGGTGAACAAGTACAAGGCGAGACTTGTGGCAAAAGGCTATGTACAAAGACAAGGAATAGATTTCGATGAAGTGTTTGCACCAGTGGCACGTCTCGAAACTATACGGCTCTTAATAGCCCTTGCAGCAACAAACGGATGGGAGATTCATCATCTGGACGTGAAGACGGCATTCTTGAATGGAGATCTAAAGGAGACAGTGTATGTGACACAACCCGAAGGTTTTGAGAAGAAAGGAGAAGAAGATCGAGTGTATGTGTTACACAAGGCTTTATATGGGTTACGCCAAGCCCCTAGAGCATGGAATGTAAAACTCGATCAGGTTCTGAAGGAGATGAGATTTAAGAAGTGCACCAAGGAACCATCAGTGTACCGCAAGAATGAAGGAGAGGACTTCTTGCTGATAGCCATTTACGTTGATGATCTATTTGTGACGGGAACTTCGCTTAAGGTGATTAAGCAATTCAAGGAGGAGATGTCAAAGAAGTTCGAGATGTCAGATCTAGGAAAGCTAACGTATTACCTTGGCATAGAAGTGATTCAAGGAGCAGACGGAATCAGGATAAAACAAGAAAGGTATGCTCAAGGAATCATGTCTGACACAAAGATGGAGGGGTGTAACACGACTCACATACCAATGGAGTCGACTTTGAAGATTTCAAAAGCTGAAGATGAACCAGAGATAGATGCTACGGAGTTCAGAAGAATCATAGGATGTTTGAGGTATCTGCTTCACACACGACCTGACTTGTGTTACGCAGTGGGCGTACTAAGCAGATACATGCACAATCCGAGAGACTCTCATGGACAAGCCATCAAACACATTCTGAGGTATGTGAAAGGAACAACAAACTACGGTCTGTTCTTCAAGAGAGATGGGTCAAGGAGTGTCATCGGTTATAGTGACAGCAGTCACAACATTGATGTCGATGACGGGAGGAGCACGTCAGGGCATGCATTCTATTACGGTTCATCACTAGTTACTTGGACGTCGCAGAAGCAGCAAACGGTTGCATTGTCATCATGCGAGGCAGAGTTCATGGCAGCAACAGAAGCAGCGAAGCAAGCTATATGGATCAAAGAATTGTTGAGTGAGATACTAAGTGAAGAAGGCGAGAGAGTCAGACTTAGAATCGACAACAAATCAGCCATTGCTCTAACCAAGAATCCAGTATTCCATGGAAGAAGTAAGCACATACTTTCTAGATATCATTTCATACGAGAGTGTGTGGAGAATGGGCAAATCGAGGTGGAGCATGTACCGGGTGTTGAGCAGAAGGCGGACATCCTAACCAAGCCATTAGCAAGGATTAAGTTCAAGCAAATGAGGAGCTTAATTGGAGTTCAAGAAATTGATCTCCCTAATTCAAGTTGGAATTAAGGGGGTGATTGTTGGATAATTCCAAGCTTGTGGAAACTTAACATATTAATAAGTGTTTAATATGTTAAGATAAACACAAAAAGGAAATCTAGAAATAGGAAAAAGAAGTTTTCTATTTAGGTTAGTTTGTGTTTTCCTTATTCCACATGTTAAAGGGAATTGTCCTTCACTATAAATATAGATCTATTGGAGAGATGTTCCATAAGATCTAAGAGAAGCATTGAGAGCTTTAGTTTTGAGTAGTTTCTAAAGCTAATAAGAAAAGTTGTTCTTATTAATTTCTTTGTTTCTAGAGACCTTGAATCAATTCGATGATTAAATCAAAACTTAAGTATAAACATTTGACTTTTGATAGATTTAACAGGGTGATGGGATTGTGAGGTGATGAGTTCTTTAATTTATTTCGTTGACGGTGATAAATATTGAAAGTTTTACACTATAATCACATTTCATCTTTTCTATTATACTCTAAGACATTTATCACTTTTTGGACACTTTTTCTTAATTTTTCCTTTTCGTAACTAATTTAGTTACATCTATTAAAAACTAATTTAGTTAAAGAAACTGAATTTAATATTTTGCTCTTTCTTTTTTTCTAGTTTATTCTAACCAAACGTGATTCACCGCCTCACTCACCTCCAATACATATAAACATACACCCATCATCACCACCAATACCACTCGCCTATCCTTAATTGTCGTTTCTATTGTCTCTTTCCTAATCTAAACCACACCAGATCTAAATCACCGTCGAACCCAAACCCACATCCACCATTATCACCTAATCTGTATCCACTATATCCTCGGCTATCTCCGCCATATTCACTAGCTGCCGTCAGATTTCATCGTCGTCACCATACATTAAAAATCCCTAAATCACACTTATCAAAATCTCATTTTTAGATATTTAATGTTAGAATCGATTAATACCAATTAAATCTTTAATTTGGATGCCAAAATACCATGAAACACACATAAAGTTTAGTGATTTAAGACGAAACCATTGACGACCATAGCATTTTAGCAAAAAAAAATTAAAAAAAAAATCGTGAGATAGAAGATGATATATTTACGCTTTTGCCATTAATGAGAAAAAATGATCTGGTGAAGATTTGAACATGAGATATGGTGGCTAAAAGCCTCTTCTTTACCACTAGACCACATTTTATGATTATTTCTATGATTTAAAATATGAATATGGAGCAAATAATTTTTTCAAAAAATGAACTAAATTATAATGGTAAAACCATAAAAATGCAATCTATAAACCTAAACGAAACTTAAAATAATATAATTAACTAAAAACTCTAAATCATTCAATTCATTGGATACATTACTTCTGCAAATACATCTAAACTGGTGTACATGTGTTTTTTTTATGAAACGTTGTACATGTGGACAGTAAAAAAAAGTGTACACATTGTTTCATCGTCATCTTCGGTAAATGTATTTTCTTTTTTTGTTAAAATTAATTTCATACAGAAAAACATACATATAGATGCTTATGCATGTATACAATTATATTTGACAAAAAAACATAAAAAAATTTATAATCATTTTGTTTTGATGTCCGTGAACTCAGGCTGTACACATGTACATAATTGCATATGCTATCCAAGTTAAATGTCCACATGTACATCAAAGAATATAGTCTATTTTAATTATTTTAAGATTAATACTTACCTAATTATTATTAAAGAGTAAAGTCTATATATAATAATAAAAAATTTATAATGATGTTGTGGATATATGAACATAGGATATGATGGCTAAAAGCTTATTTTTTACCACTGGACCACATTTTAAAATTGGTTCTATGACTTAAAATATGAATATAGAACAAATAAAATTTTCTGAAATGAACTAGATTAAGATGGTAAAACTATAAAAATGCAATATATAATCCTAAATGGAAACTAAAATAATATAATTAACTAAAAAACTCTAAGTCATTCAAATCATTGGATAAATACGCAAATACATTTGAGCCGGTGTATTTTTTGTGAAACGTTGTACATGTGGAAAGTAAAAAAAATGTGTACACATTGTTTCATCGTTGTACACGATGATATACACGTGTACACACATAATCTAAGTACACATACACATACATACATATACAACCATTTGTAAATCTATGTATATATGTAAACTTGTACACATGTACATACACATAAAATCAAAACAAAAAGTATACAAAGCAATGTATTTGGTTGTTATAATATTCAAACCACCAATATTTGTTTAAGAGTGTACATGTGGATATTAGAAGTATGACGACATACATATATAATGTATATCTACAATTATTTTAAGAGTCCTATTTATCAAATTATTTGAAGAGTTATTTCTATCTAATTACTTTTGAATTCATGATAATAATGTTTTAGATTGTTTTTAGCTTTCATTTTGTCTCATTTTTACTATTTTATATTGCATCTTTGTGTCATATTCTCATTGCATAAAGCATTGTTAAAAAGCACATTTGGAAGCTTGAAGTCAAATAAAGAGAATATATTCACAATTTCATGAGCGTGGAGCCAGATTGAAATCAAATCTAAACTTGAGGGACCATTCATGTAATTATCAGAAATGGCACAAATGCACGTTTTAAAGTTTGAGGTTCATTTACGAGTATTTATGTTCAGTTTTGAAAGTTTGAGGTCAAACTGAGAAAGATTAAATAATCGGAGGAGCAAATATGCAAAATAAAGAGAATTCATCATTGTTGCTCGACCTTTTTTTTATGACGAATCGACGACGACTCTTGGTGTCCAGCACAACAGATTCATGTCGAGGAACAAGCTTTACGGCGGAGAACGAGCAGTCGCGGATTAAGCTTTGATGTGGCTGTGAATTGAAAAAAGAGGAGATGCGGCGGAAATGGTTATGTAGTCATAGTGCGGTTCAAGAGATGCCGTGATAAAAGATGTACACTGGCTTGAAATGGTGAACACGAGTTGACATGGCCGAGAATGCCACTATTGTCTCAAAAACCAATTAAGAAATTAATATACTAACTAAAAAAGAAAAATTAACAAAAAACAAAAGTTTTTAGTTTTGACTAAGTTAAAGAAAACTGTTCAATAACAATAAATATCTAAGATTGTAATAAAAATTTTAAAAGTGACTTTACTTGTAAATGACTCATAAATATTTTATAACTAATCAAATTTTAAATTCTAAATTCTCATATAGGTAAGAATCGGAGAATGGTATCCTTTTAGAAGTTATGACATATTGACATGTGTTGTAACAAACCACGAATATATGTGTTCCATCTCACGACATTATCTACGTGGAGGCTGATAAATGTAACACTTGGTTTGTTGGTCACTTGGTCTCAGCCGAAAATAAATCGATGGTGTAAAAATAAAAGCACAGCAACCAAACTTCCAAAACCCCATGTGGTAGCTAGCGACTAATGTAAATGTGTGTCCCACTCTTATGAATTCGGCTTTAACGTGACTCATGTGAACCGACTTATCCAGCACCATCTCCTGTTTGGATTTTAGAAGATGAAAATGGCCCAACATTTAAGCCCAATATAAGCCATCGCTGAGGAGTATGTGGGTTTAATCAATGTGAGTTTACAGCAATTATCGCAATAGTTGTGGATTCAATAAGAGTAGCATTAAGAGTATACTAATTTGGCATTATAAATGTTGGGAGTGTGGAAACTAGGTTGCACGTAAATTTCATCGGATGTTCACTTCCCGATTTAGAACCGTAATCGGAACCTTGTGAAAATTTACGAAATATTGTTTCTTTTAAGACATTCCAAAATATTATATTTAAAAATACATTGGAAGTTTACCATTCGTTTTAGATTCACGCTTCTATTTTAAAAAACACACTATCATAAAAATCATGTTTTTATGTATTTTGTATACAATTAAAAATTTAATAATATTAAAATAGAGAGAAAATATGTAATATTAAAACTAATACTAGAAATTATCCTTATGCACTTAATTTTCTATTATAGATATACCATATATATTCAAATATACTATGCTAATTATTTATTAAATATTAAAAATAATAAATTTATAATAAATTTTATAACCTTAATTTATTTATATTTTCACAATTATAATATGAAATTATTTAAAATTATTAGAAATTAATAAATTTTTCCGTTTAAATTAAATCATATATTTTTAAGTCATAAATTTTATGATTTTTTATATATTTAATATATATATACATAAGCTTCCAACATGTATCCGTTTTTTATTTTGAAAATTCGTTTATATGCTTTCATACAGTTTCGTTTATGCATATCAGCTTCCAATTCCATGCAACGTGTGGAATAGGGTTTCATCAAAACATTGTTAAGTTACGAAAATCATTAAACTCTATATTTAAAATATTCATTTGAAGATTGTGTGTTTGATTCGTTAATGGCATAGTAAAAGGGTGGGGAAATGAAGTGGAAAAGAGAGGAAATAGATTAAAAAAATTGGAGTAAAATTTTCCACTTGTTTGTTTAAAGGGTGGGGAAAACCTATTTCACTTGATTGTATAGGAGTGTCAAAATGAGCTAACTCGCTCAACTCAGCTCATTTCATGTTGAGCTCAAATCTCTTATGATCCAACTCAGTTCGACCCATTTATTATATGAGCTTCAATATGAAAACTCGAACTCAGATTATCTAAATCATGAGTTAAATGAGTTATTTCGCTATCTAGTAAAAATAAATATAATAATAATATAAAATAAAATCTTAGAATAATAAAATAAAATTTTTTAAAAATTAAATATTAAATATAATTTTAAAACATGAAAAAAAACTTTATTCAAAATTAGTAAATCTTCAAAAGAAACGATGACCTAATATGTGTCTATATACAGAAATTTATATGATAGTGTGTATTTTTCTGGAAAACTCTTAAATAAATTTATTAAAATAGAATTTCTATATTGTTTATATTTAATTTAAAAAAATAAAATGTGATGATATATTTCTAATATACAGATGTATATATAACTCTAAAAAGTCAAGTTCATGAGCTAACTCATGTTCATTAAAATTCACTCATATAACTTGCTAGCTAAATTTAATTTGATCATTAATAAATGAGTCTAGAAAACATAACTCGTGCTTATGAAAAACTGAGAAGAACTTAATCAATTCATGAATTTTTGGCTCGTCTCCACTTAGTTGGCAATAAAATAATATAAATGAGAATAAAAACTGAATTGAAAGTAAAATATTTACTCTATATATATAGTCACGCCGTATATGTAGTAAAATAATTTATTCTCTTTCACTAATCTTTCCTGGGTGGATATGCCCCCATCATGTAGTTAAAGTTGATTAGTAGCATATAATTCTAACTCTTAAAAATCCTCTAAACATCAATTTCCATTAGCTTTGTTCCTTACTGTTTTTGTAACTCTTAACAACTTATAATACATACCTACAAGTTTCGCCAAGTTTCCTATAGTTTTAATATGTTTATATTGTACATGTAACTACAAATGTATGATGTATATTAATCAAAGAGTAATTTATAAGCTAATTCTGAACATATATATGTCAACTTAAAGTTGTCTTTGTTGATAAAATTAGTAAAACCAAAAGCTACATATGATTTCAGTTGGGTTTGTTCGGTGTGGTTCGGTTCGGCAAGGCTCCCATCCATCACCGTACATTGCTTTGGGAGTCCATTACACTCTTGTAATCGATCAAAGAACTAAGATTTAATTGTGCTGAAGCCCATTGAGAAGAAGATGTAACAACACATTGTCTCTGGTCCTCATTTCTCCTTTCATATTTCTCTTACACTTGTCAATTGTTATCCTCAACAACCCAAATAGTCAGTAATAATACTTTTGCCTCTTTGTTGGTCTCTCTCTCACGTGCATGGAACATTTTCATCTTACATGCCTCCTCTTTCTATTTTCGTAGCCTAGTTTCATAAAAAAATCTCACTTAAACACATTTCACATATATTAATAAAATAATTAAAATATATTTTTACTTTTATTAATTATATTTATTCAATCAATAATATTTGAAATAAATAACTTTATTTATTAGATTAATGTATTTTACTACAAATATTCAGATAAAAATAAATATAGCTACATTAAAATTTTAAAACGACATTTTATGTAAAAAAAAAAAGTTAAAATGATATTTTTGAAAAACAGAGATAATATCTAGTCTGACCATATTTGTGTTTTTGGAATACAAAGTATGATTTTTCCCTTAATAGGAAGACTAGCTTTTTGATTCATAATGTCTCTCAAGTTTAAAATAAAGCACCAGTATAGGTGTGAATCTCAAATTCTGAAATAAAAGGTATTATTAGAATTCAAATTGGGTTAAATAATCTTTTAAAATCTATAGTTTTATAGTTAAAAAAAGAAATCTATAATCTCTCACGATTGACTAGTTGAACTAATGAGACGATATAACTAATTAGAAATATTTTTTATAACAAATGTCAGAGAAGAATGATGAATCTGTATTATTAACGAGATCAAGGGTTTAAATGCTTGGAGTAGGATCTCTAGATTTTCTCAAGAGAGAAGTTATTGTGAGGTGTATGTCAAGAACAATTGTGAATACTACTATGTTTAAATGTGCAGCTTCTCAATACGACGAATATTTTAAATATATAATCCTTCCGTTTCGATTTAATTATTGTTGTAGAAAAATTTTTTTATTTCAAAATAAGTGTCGTTTTATAATTTTAATGTAGAACTTATTAAATTTTTATGTTATTCTATTTTTATATTAGTTGAAATGTAGTTAGATTTATTGGTCACGATGTTTTTATTTTGAAAATATACAAAATTAAATATTTTTTTAACCTCTATACAAAAACTTAAAACGATAACTATAATGAAACGGATGTAGTAATAACATATATAGCCGAGTTGACCAAAAAACTCAGTTGATATAGTTTAGAAGTCAGAATAGTGTAATACAATATATGCACCATAGGGTAATAGTTTTTTTGTAATAGTTTTTTGAGTGATTTAGTGAACTACCCATATTTGAAGCTCAAATTAGCAAAATACCATTGATTGGACATGAGGGACACTGACACAACCATTTGGCAAGAAAATGCCAAGAATGCCCTTTCTCTTTCCTCTCATTAACACGAAGCGTAAAAACATTTGTTAACATATAACACTTCTGTTAACGTCTACAATATTTGTTAACAGCCAACACATTTATTTCCGCGAAGCGTAAAAATAATTGTTAACAGTTAACACTTCTGTTAACGTCTACAATATTTGTTAACATCGAATACATTTATTAACGCGAAGCGTAAAAATAATTGTTAACAACTAACACTTCTGTTAACGTCTACAATATTTGTTAACCGCTAACACGACGTCGAATCTAAAACCCAGAAAATTGATATAATCATAAAATTGAGGATTCAAATTTACTTATGAAAAAAATAATGAAATTTAAAATTTAATTGTATATAGAATGATAGAGATTTGTAAAATAATTAGGGATTGGAGAGAAAAAAAGGGTGAAAAATTTGAGGATTCAAAGCCACTTATGAAAAAATAATGAAATTTAAAATTTAATTGTATATAGAATGATAGAGATTTGTAAAATAATTAAGGATTGACGAGAAAAAAGAAAAGGGGAAAGTCAAAGAGAGGAAAGAGAGTGTGGAGAAGGGCAAAATAGTCCAAAGGAAAGTGATTGTCACATCATGGGCAAATCTCTAATTATAGGTGTCAAATAGGGCACTTTATGCAAATAACTCTAGTTTTTTTTTATATGTATATAGAAATGAAAACAATGAAATTTTCCCGAAGGGATGAACGTCTCAGACATGTACGTCAAAATCATTGTTCTTACATTTTTGTGTATAATACAAAAAATGCTGAGAGTTTTTTTGTTTGAATATGTGAATCGAATATTCAGATTCATAACTCCACGTCTAGATTATGAATATTCAAGATTCACATAATTTTTCATTATAAAAATATGAAGAAAATCAATTAAATCCTATCAATAATAACAGTTACCAAACCCATCACATCTAATAATCATTTTTACCACTTGGGCAAATCTGAGTCTGACTTTTGACTTTGAAGTTTGAACATTACTTCTGTCTTGCTTATTTATATGTATTTAAATAGGTTATTTAGGTCCATCATGAGCATTGGTGCATTAGTTACTGGATTTTGCAAAAAAGGAGTCTTGATTCCATGACTAAGATCTGATGGGATTTACTGTTGAAACTCTGATCTCATAGATGATGTAGCATCACCTGTCCTTCGATTATACTGAAAGTATCCATACACTCTAGATCCATCAGAGGGTTAGGTTAGCGACAACCTAGACCTCTCCTTGCGTAGGTTGCCTTTAGATTTGGATCTGCCAATTTCGCTGCTGAGGTTCAGCTTGCTTATTGCGAGTGTTATAATTGCTGAGCTGTAACACTCATCACCAATTCACCACTACTCTCTCTCTCCGCAACTATTGTTTTGTCTCCCTTTCTTTCACCTTTTTAAGATTTTTACTTTCAAAGTTACCACCCCCATTTGCCTTGTTCTTTTGTAAACCAAACCATTTGCTTTGTTTGTTCTTTTTGTAAACTAAGCCATTTGCTTTGTTTCCTATTTTGGTTGAGTAAATGTCTATTGTCTTTTGTTCTCGACTTTAAACACATACAACGACCTTAATGTTTAAATGTGAAATATGCAAACGATGTTGTTGCCGGTAGATTTATTACCTAAGTAAAATAAAGCTACATATTATCACTCATCTTTACAAAATACAGATCAAGACCTTTAATAAAAGAATATTTATTAATCAAGATTTGACACCCCTCCCCCTCCAGATCCTATTATTATTTGCTTTGATTCAAATCCTGCTCTGCGCATATGTATGTATTTGTACTAGTACTTGTTGGTTAGATTTAGATTGGTATAGACGTTGAGCTATTTAATACAGACATGAGACATGATATGATAATGTGAGGGTTAGCAAAGCTGTTTAGATTATGTTTCCTTCCGTTGAACAGATGGAAGAGGCGAGCATTAAAACATGTAGAGTGGGACAGGTATTACATGTTATCATGTAAGGAGTACTTATTTGTCCTATTTGTAATTCTTATTGAGACACTCTTAACGGACTTGGGGTTAAGATGCAGCCTGAATACCCCCATACGGCGTCACTATTATGCATGGCTATTGGCGACATGAGCGACGAGACTCATATCAGTCATATGTATGTATATTCGTACGCGGTTTCCGCTAATGAAAGAGATGGTACGTAGTGAATTCTGATTCGTGTTATATATCAAATGTGTAACCGGTGATGAAGGCTATCTCTAACGCATAATTGTGTCCACAATATATTTTCAAGCCACCGAAACTAGGTTTTATTTCAACCAGAAGTTAATATCAAATGTTATTTTAATAGGAGTAGTATTTATCTGCATTGTTTAAATTAGTACAGTTTTCAGTGAGTGGGTATTAGTAAAAAAAGTCTGTACAAATTCTATTAAACCAATAACAAATAAAATTTGTTATCTTTGATGCGTTGATACTTGATACAAACATAACATCTGTAGAATCAAATATTATTGTCCTTCGATGTTTCAGTAATCTAAAATCTACAAGATATAATATTATTAAATCATTTGTATTCGTTGTTTAAACGTATGTTTGTATATGACACATATATAAATTGTTAATGTGTATATATAGTTTTGATACCGAAGAAGCCAAACGCAAATAAAATGACAGAGTTTAGGCCAATATCCTGCTGCAACACTGTCTACAAAGTGGCCTCTAAGCTACTTGCCAATCGGATAAAATCGGCCCTACCTGAGCCAATATCTCCAGCGCAATCAGCGTTCGTTCCGGGTCGGCTCCTAGTCGATTTTTTTTTGCTTGCAACAGAACTGGTTGCTGGTTATAAATGGAAGGATATCTCAAAACGTTGCATGCTGAAAGTAGATTTGCAGAAAGTATCTGACTCGGTAAATTGGGGTTTTATTCAAAATACCCTAGAAGCTCTTGGCTTCCCAACTCATTTCCGGAAGCTGATTGCTCAGTGCTTCACCACGACCAGGTTCTTTGTCTCTATTAATGGTGAACTTTGCGGTTACTTCAAAGGAACAAGAGATCTTCGTCAAGGTGACCCGCTCTCTCCTTACCTCTTTGTTATTGCCTTGGAGGTGTTCTCGCAAATGCTAAATAAAAGATATCGAGACGGCAGCATTGGTTATCACCCTAGAATGGCTGATCCTGAGGTAACCCACCTAGCTTTTGCTGATGACATTATGATTTTTTCGATGGTGAGAAAAAATCTTTGGAGAACATAGTTGAAACAATGGATGTTTTTGCGACTTGGTCGGGTTTACGGATGAACAAGGACAAAACATAAATCTTTGTTGGTGGTTTAAACCAGGCTGAATCTACGGATCTCACATGTCTCGGTTTCAACCTTGGTTCAATGCCAATTCGTTATTTGGGCCTCCCACTTATGCACCGTAAATTGAGAATTGCAGATTACAAGCCTTTGCTTCAAAAAATATCACCAAACTTTACTGCCTGGTTTACAAAAAAGCTTTCCTACGCAGGGAGAGCTCAACTGATCGGCAAGGTCATTTATGGAACAATAAACTTCTGGACTTCCGCTTTTGTATTGCCAAAGGGTTGTCTAAAACAGATTCAAAGCTTATGCTCAAGATTCTTATGGACAAGAAACATCACCAATAAGGGAATTGCAAAGATTGCGTGGGACACGGTCAGCCTTCCAAAGCGTGAAGGAGGATTAGGGCTGAGAGATTTTGCGGTATGGAACAAGACTCTGTGTCTAAAGCTGGTATGAAGATTATATGCTCATAACCAAATCGCTATGGGCCTCTTGGATTAAGAAGTACAAAATTGAGAATGATAATTTCTGGAATCTTGATGCTAAAAAAGCCAAGTCCTCAACTTGGAGATTAATTATCAAATCTTTGGCCTCTTGCTTCTAATTTATTGAGAGCTGACCTTGGAGATGGAAAGAAAATCAGCTTTTGGTGGGACTATTGGACTCCGTTTGGCCGCTTAATTGATTTATTTGGCAGTAACGGACCTCGGGAGCTCTCCATCCCTTTGTTTGCTACGGTAAGTGACATTTGTGATGATAATGGTGTTGGGTTTTCCCTCCATTAGCCCAAAACCAAAATAATAAAATTGGTTAGTATAAGTATGATCCACTAAAAGCCCATGAAGAAGAAGTATGTGGAAAGTGGAGAAAGATGAAGAAGTGTGTAGAAAAAGAAGTGTGTAGAAAAGGAAGTGTGTAGAGAAAGAAGTGTGTAGAATTTTTAATAGTTACATTTCCATTAGTATAAATAGGGGTGTTTAGTTCATTTGTAATCAATCAAGAAAAGCAAGAAAGAAAAACAAGAGAGAAAACACTTGTAAGAGAGAGTTTCCTAAAATTTCATCTTTGTAGTAAATCCCTTTCCTAAATATTAAGAGTCTTCTTCTTAAACTCTTAGTTGTCTAAATCCCATCTTCATCTCACGAAGAATATTGGGTAATTTTCCCAACAAGTGGTATCAGAGCCAGGTTCAAACATATCCTCAAGATCTCGGGTGATTCAAGATGGAGGCTACCGTTACCGTTGAAGGTGATATGTTCAAACTCACGACAGACAACTACTCTTATTGGAAACCGATGATGGAAGACCACCTTTATTGTAAGGATTTACACGAACCCATCATCATGAAGGAGAAGCCGGAAGGAAAGGATGACAAAACATGGGAAGTACTAAACCGAAAGGCGGTTGCTGTAATCCGTAAGTACATTGACCGATCTCTCTTTGAACATGTATCTACCTATACAAATGCTTATGAATTATGGACAAAGCTTGAGTCTATGATTCAAAAGAAAACGCCTCGAAACAAAGCTCTTCTTGTCCGACGGTTGGTAAAGTTGGAGTACAAGGATGGCCAAAACATGATGGAGCACTTGAATAATTTCAAGGGACTCGTAAATCAGCTTAACAAAGTTGATATGAAGGTTGAAGATGAAATGCAAGCCCTTTTACTCCTTAGTTCACTACCGGAGAGTTGGGACACACTAGTTGTCACTCTAAGCAATTCAGCACCGGAGGGAAAACTTACCATGGACACCGTCAGCGATAGCCTTCTAAATGAAGAAGTCCGGAGGAAGGAACGAGACTCGAGTTCTTATTCAGAAGCCAACATTGTTGATAGAAGAGGTAGAGAGGAGACTCGTGTTCACAACAAAAGCAGAGGACGAGACCAATCTCGAAGAAGATCCAAGTCACGACCAAGAGTGACCTGCTACTATTGTGGCAAGCCAAACCACATGAAGACGGAGTGTCGGTTTTTCAAGAAAGATCAACAAGCAGGTAATATTAAACCAGACCGGTTCAATCCTCCGAAGAAGCATGAAGACAAGACTACCACCATTGTTGAAGACCAGAGCAAAGACCTATATCTCGTTGGAGAATGTAATCTTAGCTCTGATGATAGCTCATGGATCGTTGATTCTGGTGCTTCTTTTCACGTCACCCCTCATGGAAGCTTCTTCACAACCTACCAAAGTGGTGACTTTGGTGATGTTCAAATGGGAAACCAAGGAAGAAGCAAGATCGTTGGAAAGGGGGATGTTATTCTTACATCAAACACTGGGTGTAAGATAGTTCTTAAGGATGTGAGACATATTCCCGATATGAGACTCAATCTCATATCAACAGGGAAGCTTGATGATGCCGGTTTTGATAGCCACTTTGGCAGTGGCAAGTGGAAGCTAACCAAAGAGAGTTTGATCATGGCTCGAGGAAGAAAAGAAGGCTCATTATACGTAACACAAGCCAAACTTTGCAAGGAAGAAGTTAATGTTGCAAGCGATGACATGGATATATGGCACCGGAGACTTGAGCATATGAGTGAGAAAGGTCTTAATATACTTTCTCGCAAGAAACTTATTCCTGATATGAGAGGTACGTATCTCACACCATGTCATCATTGCTTAGCCGGAAAACAACATAGAGTCGCTTTCCAAAGATCTTCTACACCCACGAGAAGGAAGCATATTCTTGATCTAGTGCATACTGATGTATGCTCCATGTCTGAGAAATCAAATGGAGGTGCATCATATTTCGTCACCTTTATTGATGACCATTCAAGGAAGGTATGGGTATACCTTTTGAAGACAAAAGATCAAGTTCTAGATGCTTTCAAGGAGTTTGTAGCCCAAGCAGAAAGAAGTACGGGTCAAAAACTCAAGTGTGTTCGATCAGACAATGGTGGAGAGTACCGGGGTCCTTTTGAAGCATTCTGCAAAGCTCATGGAATCAGAATGGAGAAGACACCACCAAAGACGCCACAATTGAATGGGCTTGCTGAAAGAATGAATCGGACGATTACAGAAAGAGTTCAGTGCATGCTCTCTCACGCTAAACTACCCAAGCCATTTTGGGGAGAAGCTTTAAAGACTGCAGTGGATATTATAAATCTTACACCATCATATCCTTTGGAAGGAGATATTCCGGAGGAAGTTTGGTCGGGTAAGAAGGTCTCCTACAACCATTTAAAGGTGTTCGGGTGTAGAGCATTCGTCCACATTCCTAAGGATGAACGAGCCAAGTTAGACTCTAAAACTAAAGAGTGCATCTACCTTGGTTCACCAAAGGATGATTTTGGCTATCGGCTTTGGGATCCAATTAACAAGAAGGTTATTCGAAGTAGAGATGTTGTTTTCTTCGAAGATCAAACAATCGAAGACATCGATAAATCAAAGACACCAAAGCTAAGGGTTGTAAGGAGTGAAGATTCTCATAAGCCCCAAGATCATGAACAAGTGATTGGAGGAGATGGCGAAGGGGGTCCCATCATGGATCCAAATGGTGATGAAAGTGAAGAAGAAGAAGAAGAGCAAATGGAGCCAGAGGAAGAACATGAGCCAAGAAGATCCGGAAGAGAGACAAGACCATCTGTAAGATACTATCGAGATGAGTATGTGAATCTTACAGATGAGGGGGAGCCACAAAGCTATGAGGAGGCCATATGAGACATTCACAAAGACAAATGGGTAGAAGCTATGCAAGATGAGATGCAATCCTTGCAAGACAACCGCACCTATGAGTTAATGAAGCTACCAAAAGGAAAGAGAGCCTTGAAAAACAAGTGGGTGTACAAGTTGAAGTATGAGGAGAGAAGCTCAAATCCAAGATACAAAGCCCGATTGGTTGTGAAAGGATTCAACCAGAAGAAAGGCATAGATTTTGAAGAAATATTCTCTCCAGTGGTGAAGATGTCCTCTATCCGAGTGGTTCTTGGTCTAGCAGCGGTCCTAGACTTAGAGATTGAACAACTCGATGTTAAGACGGCCTTTCTACATGGTGACCTCGAGGAGGAAATCTATATGGAGCAACCAGAAGGATTCAAGGTCCCAGGAAAAGAAGACTTGGTATGCCGATTAAAGAAGAGTCTTTATGGTCTCAAGCAAGCCCCAAGACAATGGTACAAGAAGTTTGACTCTTTCATGGTGGATCATAACTTCAAGAAAACCAAGAATGATCATTGCACTTTCATAAAGAGGTACGAAAGCGGTGACTTTCTCATATTATTACTCTATGTTGATGATATGCTGATTATGGGCCAAGACCGCAACAAGATAGCCGCATTGAAGAATGACTTAGGAAAGTTTTTTGCTATGAAAGATTTGGGGCAAGCTAAACAGATTCTTGGAATGAAGATCACTCGGGACAGGCCAAAGAAACTTTTATGGTTGTCCCAAGAACGATATGTTGAAAGGGTGTTAGAGAGATTCAACATGCACAAAGCAAAGCCGGTAAATACTCCACTTGCTGGACATTTCAAGCTAAATTCAGAACAAAGTCCAACAAGTGAGAAGGAGAAAGAAGAAATGAAGACTACCCCATATGCATCAGCAGTGGGCAGTCTCATGTATGCCATGGTGTGCACCAGACCCGACATTGCCTATGCTGTAGGAGTTGTGAGTCGCTTTCTAGCAAATCCAGGAAAAGAGCATTGGAAAGCAGTTAAATGGATCCTACGCTATCTACGAGGCACAACGAAGAGGTGTCTATGCTTTGGCAATGGAAAACTTGAGTTGAACGGTTACACCGATGCAGATTGGGCTGGTGATAAAGACTCGAGAAAATCAACTTCAGGATTTGTGATTACCTTTGCAGGGGGAGCTGTCTCCTGGCAATCGAAGCTACAAAAGTGTGTTGCCTTATCCACCACGGAAGCAGAGTATATCGCAGCAACGGAAGCATGCAAGGAGATGTTATGGATGAAGAACTTCTTACTTGAGTTGGGAGTAAAGCAAGACAAGTACAACTTACTATGTGACAACCAAAGTGCTATTCACTTAGCAAAGAATCCAGCGTTTCATTCTCGCTCAAAGCACATCGACATTCGGCATCATTGGATACGAGAAGTTCTTGAAGAGAAGCTCATACATCTCGACAAGGTACACACCAATGAAAATTGGGCAGACTTTATGACGAAGGTATTGCCAATCAAAAAGTTTGAAGACTGCTGCCAAGGTATCAGTGTCGTGACAACTTTGGGCTAAGTCGGGAAGGGGGAGATTTGTTGGGTTTTCCCTCCATTAGCCCAAAACCAAAATAATAAAATTGGTTAGTATAAGTATGATCCACTAAAAGCCCATGAAGAAGAAGTATGTGGAAAGTGGAGAAAGATGAAGAAGTGTGTAGAAAAAGAAGTGTGTAGAAAAGGAAGTGTGTAGAGAAAGAAGTGTGTAGAATTTTTAATAGTTACCTTTCCATTAGTATAAATAGGGGTGTTTAGTTCATTTGTAATCAATCAAGAAAAGCAAGAAAGAAAAACAAGAGAGAAAACACTTGTAAGAGAGAGTTTCCTAAAATTTCATCTTTGTAGTAAATCCCTTTCCTAAATATTAAGAGTCTTCTTCTTAAACTCTTAGTTGTCTAAATCCCATCTTCATCTCACGAAGAATATTGGGTAATTTTCCCAACAAATGGTTGGCGTCTTCTAGGCGCAAGATCCCCTGCTGCAAAGAGTTTGCAGATTCATCTTACTGATACCCACCTACCTTCTCTCAGCCAGTCTAACGATGAATTTATCTGGCTGGTAGATGGTGACGCTTTGGCAAGTTACTCTGCTTCTCGCACTTGGGAAGAAATAAGAAACAGAGCTTCAATGGCTTCTTGGGCTGAGTCTATCTGGTTTAAGTCAGCAACACCTAGACACGCGTTCCTCTTGTGGATAGCTCAGTATGACAGAATGCCTACCCGTTCTCGCCTTCTAAGCTGGAGACTTGGAAACTCAGCAAATTGTTATCTCTGCGATTCTGCCATAGAATCGAGAGATCATCTTCTTCTCCGTTGCGAAGTTAGCGAGCAGATATGGACACTGATTCTTCGAAGACTTGGTTATACCCATTCCGGATTTATAACATGGACAGCTTTTATTGAATGGTTATCTCTCAAAGACTCTTATGCTCCTCTGGTTCTAAAGAGACTTGTCTCCCATGCTACTATCTATTGCATATGGTCAGAAAGAAACAAACGACTACATGACAATAATTCATCAACTCCTCTAACGATTTTCAAGATTATTGATCGCAACATCAGAGACACTATCTTGGGGAAACAACACAAGAAGAACTTCAAGACCCTTATGCTATCATGGCTTCGGAACCTCTAGGAAGTTTAAATTCTTCTTTGTCAATGGACTTTTCCTTGTTTTTATTCTTTTTGCCGAGGTGAACTCCATTTCGTCTTAAATCTTTTGTAAAATCTACAAAACCTTCTCATATTATATATGAAATTCACATTTTGGCAAAAAAAAGACATTATCTAAAGTATCATTACTCATTACAATAGAGCTGACTGGAAAACAACCTTTGCCATGCTCTAATCATCAATCAAATTGAAGACAAATTTAGACGAGCCCATGAGTCGGATGTCGTACTGGCAGGGTTATAAGATTTAGAGCAAGGGAAATATTCAAAATATGGCTCTGGCAAGGGAACACACCTAAGAGCATCCCCATAATGATACTTGGGTGGGGTTCATAGATATAATCTTTTAATTTTTTTTTTCGTTTTACTTTTAAAAAAAAAAATTAAATATTCGGACCAATCGCGGGCCACCACATGGCGTGGGGCCCACGAAATAGTCATGATACAGGTTCGGGAGAGAGATTTTCTGATGCAGGTTCACAAGTTTTATATTATTATATTATTTTTGTTTCTGGGGAATTGTGTGAACTTCTCCTTTAATATCTCAGTGTGGATGCTCTAACAGAGTCTTATGGATTAGCCTTTCGTTTTTATTCTTTAATATTAGTCATAAAGTACTTGTTATTTTATTTTAGCCTCGTTTTTTCGTCATTATCGTCCTTAACGGTACGAAGTTCAGCAGGACCTTATTTTAAATGCTGCTTTAGGTCAGATCATGCTACCACCATATAAAATCGTTGTTTAAAATTTAAAACCAACTGGTGTTTAAAATACCAGTATTCTTTTATTAAATATTATTTACACTTTCTCCTAAATTAACATGTATAACCACCTTAAGAATTAACTATATTTAAAAAAAAAAGACGAACTAAATCTTTCGTTCTGGAAATTATATGGACTAGTTGATTCATTCAAACCTTAAAATATTACACGAAAACCTCCAAATGATTAGTTGAAGGGACCGGTTAAGTTAAGAATTATGGATAACTAAGTCCGATTATGGAAACAAATAAGTAGTGTGATCGTAACCAAATACACCAATGAGGTTAAGAAAGAGGGTAGAATTTAAGACGAACTTTGTTAGTAGATGTGAAAATAGGTTGGTATAGAGAGTTCGTAGGGGCAAAGAGGGCTATAAGATTAGATGGGTCATTGATTCATTCATCTTTGAAAATTGAGATATATAGACTTTACTGTTTTGTTACCTTTCACGTCATTTCTTTTTGGGAACACCAAAAACAGTATGAGTTTGTGTGTGGCTTCGTGATCTGTTCCCACCATTTATCCTCCCTGTCTCTCCACTTCCTTTCATTACTCTCACTTCCTTGTTCATTTCTGTTTCCTCGCAAGCTTCTCTTCTTTTGATTACCATATCCTAGCCATGTTGCATTTAATTGCTACAAAAATCTATATATTCCCAAACCAACTAGACCTAATTCAACCACTTATGAACAAATATTTCTTTGTACTAAAACTTGATTGTGCTGTTAACTGTGGGGAATCGTATTTATTTTAGTTATATTATAGAATGGAAGAGTGGCAAAATGGAATTTAGTTAAACGTTTGAATGTATAACCAATCAAGAAAATTAAATATATTCAAACATAAATAATGGATACTATTAGTAATAGACCTAACTCACACCCAAAAGCTACCTCAAGAGTAGATGATTGTCCATACACTTATATATTGTTCAATGATCATGTCACCACACGATGTGGGACTTTAATAGGTCCCTTCGAGATGTGGGTGGAAAACGGTTCAACGGAAATAACCCAAGCCCAACATCTCAGAAATACCACATCAATATGGGCCATTTTTTATAGGCTACATACGTAGAAAACTGTTTATATGGGAAAACATATGTTGTACCAAACCACGAGCTCTGATACCATATTAGTAATGAACCTAACTCAGACTTTAATAGATACAAAAAAATAATGAAATGTATTTGAATAAGGTAACTATTTAGTATTTGAACTCTTTGAACTAACAAGTTAATATTAATGACAACGCAATACTTGAATGATAAATATCCTTAGATAAACCTAAAAAAAATTATCATCAAAATATCTTTACAAAAAATAATTAAAATAAATTTTATTAAAGGGTGTAAAATCTTTGAATTGACTAATCTATACTTGAAACTTAGAGTTATGGAGTAGGATTTTGGAAGTGAAGTTTAAAATTAAAAAAAAAAAAATTTTGGTCAGTTTTTTCTCAAAAAATATTTTTGTGACAAAAACTTCAAAAATGTCCTAATTGAAGTTTTTGTCCTAATTGAATTGAATATCTCTTTGTTAGTCCATGTTCATAGGAGGCACTTTCCAACTTAAACATAGAAAAAACATCCAAGTGTACGTTCGATGTTGCTTCGGTGTATATTCTTCTCCTTTCTCCTTTTGCTCTGAACGAAAGTATTTGAGACTGTTTGATAAATTATTTGCGATATATCGTGCGCGTGTATTGTACAAGAAAGAGAACACACGTGTGTTTGTGCGACATCACACGCCAAAATCGGGCCATGGGGACGCATCACAGTTGAAGAGAAAGGACTTCTCCTCGAATTGAATTGGATCCTATGTTACTGTTAATGTGCACGTGTTACTTCTCATGAGCCATTACCAATATTTAGTTTAGGCGAAAGCTGCTGCCGATACTTCTTTGAACTAATTAAGAAAGAACTTACAATGCGCAGTTTAATTGCATCGTCTACGATAACTCGAATTTAGATGTATTATTAACATTTTATACTTGACGATGACGTGTTGTTACAAGATTCTATATATATTGAAGACATGATCTAACATTACTGCATGCTTCTTCATTTTTCTTCCTAAAGGACTGCATCCTTAGAGCACTATTATTGGAGGCTTTTAGTGGTCTCTTAGGGAGATAGGGTTCACAAAAACACAAAACAAAAGTTTCAAAACCTCCTAAATAAGAACCAGTTCTTGTACAGTTCACGGGGCCAATTGACACGTGGTGATCCGCGATTAGTTCATTTTTATTTTTTTAAAAAGAAAAAAAAATCCCATATTGGGATTCTAGGGTTAATCATGGGTTAATCATGCCCTTACTTTTGTTTTGAAACGGTTTTGATTCTTATTTGAAATTCATGTATGTGTGAGGGCATGATTATAGAAGGTTCTTAAGAGGGTTCTTAAGGAGGTGGAGCCCACAAAACCTTAAGAACCAACTCTTAAAATTCTTAATTATGAGTTCTTATACTGTTTACGGGTCCCACTGACATGTGGCGGCCCGTGATTGGTTCATTTTAATTTAAAAAAAAGAATTAGGTAAAAAAAAGTTTAAAAAACTCTAGTGAAATTCTTAGAGTTAATCATGGTCCGAGAACATGAGTTCCTTTTATCCTTATATTAACTCTAAAGTACTTACGAAGGACTATGTATACATTTCACATGATGATTAATAACAAGCCCAACATTCAAAAACTTACGACTTAATGATTTAGAATTGGTAGGAACGAGAAGAAAAAAACTCTAACGCCAGTACTAGATTTTACTAACAAAGTAACAAAGATAATCCGCACAAAAAAAAAACAAAGCAAGTCAGCAAGTCCCTACACTGGCAAGTTCCCCAAAACTATAAAACAACATATTATTGTGGTTTTTTCTCAAAAAACATATTATTGTGGTTCCCCATATTTTATTTCACAACGAAAAATATAACTAATATATGTAATTTATATTAGAAACGGTAAAAGAAATCAATAATTATAAATGCTGGTTATACTAAAGCTGCATAACTTTTGTTTCAGAAAATTAAATATTTCATACGTACATATAAATATGTGTTTCAAAGGGATTGACTGATTAAAAAAGGAGGAATAGGAAAAAGAGAGTACGTAGTAGTGCATTCTGTTAATCTCAGTGCAGAATGATCGTACTAATTGATAATGGTTACATTTGCCAATTGGGGGTTTCTGGTCAAATACGAAAAAGGTCTTAACAGTTTTTTTTCAGCCTATAACTACTCACACACATAAATGATATAGAGAAAATTGCATATTTAGGCGATGGTTAGAATGTATAATTTTTTAAAAGAATGTATAAATTAAATTGAACAAATTAAGAAGATGGAAGTTTTATAGAATAAAGGGAGCTTTTCAACAAATAAATAGTAGTGAAGAAGGAAAAGGAGACAAGTAGAGATTAAGAGAGAAAAAGCTTAAGTTTAAAGAAGATGAAATGAGAAAAGAAAAAGAGTTGTAAGAGAAGAGAATGGCTGTGATAAGAAGAGACACTACTCACTTTGATCCTATTAAATAAGGATTGATTACAAACGGTATGGGCAGTTTGGATGTTGTCCAAGATATTTACCCTAATATGATTATTTGGGTAGACACTGACCACATTAATTATTTTAAATATATGGAAGTGTAGTGAATTTACTTGTTTACAAACTAAATTATGTGACACTATTTGGCAAATGATATATTCTAGAAAAACGTTGGTCCTTCTATAAATGTAGGTACACACCTGGCTTTTTTGCATAAAAGTCCACAGCAAAATCGAATATCGATACTACATATGTACACTGACCTGTACTTTCAAACTCTTTCAGCTTATTCTCTTGAACCATAGTCTTCTTCCCTGCTGCCTTAATACCTGCTGGACGCTCTGATTCCTGAGCTTGGGAGCTTGATGAATCTGCTCCATCATCACACTTCTTCTTCTTAGAGTTTCCCTCATTTTTAGCAGTTGAAAGCTCACTCCACTTCTGGTCGTTCTTCAACTCTTTCCAAGCATGCTCCAGGGTAAATCTCTTCTTATAGTTGTTATAGAAAATTTCATGTGCTCTTTTGAGCACATCATTCTCATTGCAGCCGCTACTTTTCTCCCTCGTGGCTGATTCATATGATCCACAGAACTTGCAGACCAAGTCATTGATCCTATGCCAGCGTTGTTTACAGTGACCAGGCTCTCTCTCTTCGCAGCCACCAGCCTTCGAACTAGCAGCATAGTAGGCTGCTATTCTGGTCCAGAATGTAGCTGACCTTTGCTCGTTGCCAACAACTGGATCTTTACTCGTGTTTAGCCATGAGCTGATCAACAGAATATCATCTCTCGGTGTCCACTTCCTTCGTTCCCGACGTTCACCACCATCATCCGTGACAAGAGTTGGAACTTGAGATGAAGCTAGTGAGCTATCTTCATAGTTAGCAAAAGAAATGCTTTGTTGACTATTAAGTAGTCCAACAAAGTTTGATGTTTGAGCAAATGGATTGTAATCCATTTTCGATGATCAAAGAAGACAGAAATGAAAAGAACAGAGGCAACGAAGTGAGAAGAGAAGAGGAAGAAGTTATTTGTATTCATGAAAGAGGAGAAGGGAAGAGTTTAATAGAAGGAAGAGAAGGGAAGTTAATTGATCACAACCACCTTCTGTATCTATTAAACAGAGTTGACATATTCCTAAAACATTCATCACAATACACCATCTATATCTATTAAAACTTAACGTCAATTTATTACCTACACACCATCATCTTATTACCTAAACACAACGCAAACCTAACACTAACCTAATAATTTATTACCGAGGATTCAATTCATTTCTGACCAGTTTCAACACTCCACATCAACTGCAACTTAATCACATACACATCATTTATCACAATTCAATGACAACCTAAAGGAATTACATCCTTTTCTATCTACCAATTACATCTATTAATTACCTATAATCTAACGCTAACCACACCATTTTCTATCTACCAATTACATCCTTTTCTATCTACCAATTACCTCTGTTGCATTTGTGGTTCATCACTCTTCAACGATCCTTCTCTGGTTTGACGAACCTTCATGACTCTTCAACGATCCATCCACCTCACAAAGACACAAAAAAAAACACAAAGAATCAGAAATATATAACTAAACAAAAGACACAGAAACAACAGACACAAAGCAAACAAAAGACATATAACCAACAGACACAAAAATTTCACAAACAATCTGAAGTATATAACCAAACACAAGACATAGACGATTGTAATGAGAAGTATCTAAATGTTGTTTCAATCCTCTTAAGCACGACATGCATGAAGGATTTGGACACAAAAGTATATAATGTTGTTTCAATCCTCTTAAGCAAGACATGCATGAAGGATTCAGATACAAAAAGAAAGAAAACGTTGTTTTACCTTTCCAGGAGTGATTCTATGTCGAGGAGAGCCGCCGCGTCAGTGATGATTGTAATCACCGATCAAGAAAGAGAAGCGGAGTCGTCAAGGAGAGCCGGCGAGAGAGACGTCGAGTGATTCATCGCGTAGGAGAGATCACGAAAGAGACCCGAATTCATCGAGAAGAGATCACGAGAGAGGCGGAGCCACCGAGAGAGTCACCGATTGTGTCATCGTGGCAGAGATATCACAGACAGGAGGCAGAGCCATCGAGAGAGACGCTGATTGTGTCATCGTCGAAGAGAAATCAAGAAGGAGAGACGGAATCACCGACTGATTTATCCGTGGAGGAGAGATCAATCTCTCCAAGTTTTGGAATCGAAAAGTTTCGTCGCCTTCTCGAGAGAGATAGAGATGAGAGAGAGGGACACTTGAATTAATGACGCGTGTCCTTAAGCGACGTTTCTTCTGTCGCTTAATTAAGCGACGCCTCTTCGCTTAATGTTTAATTTTTTTTAAAAAAAAATCTTAATTAACCTAAGCAACCCATCTTAGCGACTGCGATAATCATGGTCTTAGAGCACTATTATTGGAGGTTTTTAGTGGTCTCTTAGGGAGATAGGGTTCACAAAAACACAAAACAAAAGTTTCAAAACCTCCTAAATAAGAACCAGTTCTTGTACAGTTCACGGGGCCAATTGACACGTGGTGATCCGCGATTAGTTCATTTTTATTTTTTTTAAAAGAAAAAAAAATCCCATATTGGGATTCTAGGGTTAATCATGGGTTAATCATGCCCTTACTTTTGTTTTGAAACGGTTTTGATTCTTATTTGAAATTCATGTATGTGTGAGGGCATGATTATAGAAGGTTCTTAAGAGGGTTCTTAAGGAGGTGGAGCCCACAAAACCTTAAGAACCAACTCTTAAAATTCTTAATTATGAGTTCTTATACTGTTTACGGGTCCCACTGACATGTGGCGGCCCGTGATTGGTTCATTTTAATTTAAAAAAAAGAATTAGGTAAAAAAAAGTTTAAAAAACTCTAGTGAAATTCTTAGAGTTAATCATGGTCCGAGAACATGAGTTCCTTTTATCCTTATATTAACTCTAAAGTACTTACGAAGGACTATGTATACATTTCACATGATGATTAATAACAAGCCCAACATTCAAAAACTTACGACTTAATGATTTAGAATTGGTAGGAACGAGAAGAAAAAAACTCTAACGCCAGTACTAGATTTTACTAACAAAGTAACAAAGATAATCCGCACAAAAAAAAAAACAAAGCAAGTCAGCAAGTCCCTACACTGGCAAGTTCCCCAAAACTATAAAACAACATATTATTGTGGTTTTTTTCTCAAAAAACATATTATTGTGGTTCCCCATATTTTATTTCACAACGAAAAATATAACTAATATATGTAATTTATATTAGAAACGGTAAAAGAAATCAATAATTATAAATGCTGGTTATACTAAAGCTGCATAACTTTTGTTTCAGAAAATTAAATATTTCATACGTACATATAAATATGTGTTTCAAAGGGATTGACTGATTAAAAAAGGAGGAATAGGAAAAAGAGAGTACGTAGTAGTGCATTCTGTTAATCTCAGTGCAGAATGATCGTACTAATTGATAATGGTTACATTTGCCAATTGGGGGTTTCTGGTCAAATACGAAAAAGGTCTTAACAGTTTTTTTTCAGCCTATAACTACTCACACACATAAATGATATAGAGAAAATTGCATATTTAGGCGATGGTTAGAATGTATAATTTTTTAAAAGAATGTATAAATTAAATTGAACAAATTAAGAAGATGGAAGTTTTATAGAATAAAGGGAGCTTTTCAACAAATAAATAGTAGTGAAGAAGGAAAAGGAGACAAGTAGAGATTAAGAGAGAAAAAGCTTAAGTTTAAAGAAGATGAAATGAGAAAAGAAAAAGAGTTGTAAGAGAAGAGAATGGCTGTGATAAGAAGAGACACTACTCACTTTGATCCTATTAAATAAGGATTGATTACAAACGGTATGGGCAGTTTGGATGTTGTCCAAGATATTTACCCTAATATGATTATTTGGGTAGACACTGACCACATTAATTATTTTAAATATATGGAAGTGTAGTGAATTTACTTGTTTACAAACTAAATTATGTGACACTATTTGGCAAATGATATATTCTAGAAAAACGTTGGTCCTTCTATAAATGTAGGTACACACCTGGCTTTTTTGCATAAAAGTCCACAGCAAAATCGAATATCGATACTACATATGTACACTGACCTGTACAGTGGTATCCCGTATGACTATGGTGTTTGAATCAGTCCCTGACAACGGTCCACAACCCTTTCAGTCGTCAGAAAACTCGGTCGCGAGATGTACATACACGCACATACTTAATGCCATACGTAACCCACACCATAATATAATTTATATCTAATATAGACACACTATAATACTCATATATATATATATATATATATAATATACTGTATTATATATATATTAAAAGTCTATATATGTAGATTTATGACACACATTTACGTAGGTGTTTTTTTTTGACCAAAAAAAAAGATGCACCGCACAGTTTTCTCCTCATCTGATGGTCTAAAGCTGACGTGAGTGGTGACATCTCCCATTAATCTCAGTTACACACTTCTCTTCTTTCTTTTCCTCTCTCCAAACAGAAACTCTATGTATGTGTCGGAAAATATACGGTGGATGGATGAGAATGAGATCGCCGCCGCGAGGAGAGAAGCTTCTTCTTGGGACTTCCCTTTTAACGACACTAACATTCAGCTTC